>BRDA01006271.1:14222-33017 GCA_036984385.1 Crenuchus spilurus
GAGCTTTTCAGTAGTGGCAGACTAGATTCTCAGTATCACTGATTCTCCACAACAATACAGTCCAACGAGAACAGGTTCAACCGTTTTTCATAGGTGTTCAGATTATTAACAAATTATTTGGTTAACTTAAGTATAGAATTAGGACTAGTGATCAACCAATATGGGTTTCTCAGTGGTCGATGCTGGTATTTAGAGAGCAGGGTGATCAATGGCTGATATACAGGGGTTGGACAATGAAACTGAAACAGCTGGTTTTAGACCACAATAATTTATTAGATGGTGTTGGGCCTCCTTTTGCGGCCAATACAGCGTCAATTTGTCTTGGGAATGACATACACAAGTCCTGCACAGTGGTCAGAGGGATTTTAAGCCATTCTTCTTGTAGGATAGTGGTCAGGTTACTACGTGATGCTGGTGGAGGAAACCATTTCCTGACTCGCTCCTCCAAAACACCCCAAAGTGGCTCAATAATATTTAGACACAAAGACTTGCTGTCTTGGTCACAGATGAGCCAGCAAGACGTGCATCAACAGTTTGTCCTCTTTTGAACTCTGGTGTCACCCATAATGTGTGGATTGCAATATACTATATAACTGTGCTCTTACCTGCTAACTGAACCTTCACACTCTGCTCTTACTGGTGCAATGTGACATTAATGAAGATTGGCCACCAGACTGGTCCAATTTAGCCATGAAACCTCCCACACTAACATGACAGCTGTTTCACTTTCATTGTCTAACCCCTGTATGTTACCAATATAATGTGTTTTTGTTTGTTTGCATCAAATGAAATATACAGTGGCATACAAAACTTTGGGCATCCCTGTTAAAATGCCAGGTTTTACCGATTTAAAAAAAATCAGACCAAGATAAATCATTTCAGAACTTTTTAACCTTTAATGTTACATATAATCTTTACAATTCCATGGAAAAATAAACCGAAATATTTTAGGGTGGAAACAGTGTGCCTGTCAATGTGCTATTTTAGATTACTGTCTTTGTGAGCAATATACAACCAATGCATATTATTTAAAAAATGACAATAATCAGCCCAATTAAGCTGCTGACCGATTAATCAGTCTGACTAATTAGAACTATACATATAGGATCAGGGTGAAAGTTAAATGAAGGCGTTGGGATGAGATTAAGATCCAATGGTCTTACATGCTGGGGCACAAAAACCACAGAAGTGTAAAAGACAGGAACTTATTTAAAGTAATACCACCATTAACCACTGTAATCAATAAGTTATGAGATAAATTAAGGCTCACATTATGGTTTTTTTTTTTTCTGGAAGCTAATAATGCAAAATACACTCTGTGAGATACTTCACTACTTTAAGTCAAGAACCTCATAAAACACCTTGCATGTAAAAAGCACAACTCTTTCACTGGAAACAAATCGTCATATATTTCTGACATATGGATATCAATTTTGATGCTTCCTCATTATTATTTTTAGACCTGACATTGCCTCTCATTTTGTTTGTCAGTTTCTATTTCCTCATCTTATTTACTTTTATTCTTGCTGATATTCTCATCTGTCAAATTCTGCCTCAAAGACAACAAAAGTGAGCAAGTGTATGAGACGGATGTTTTTTCAGTGTCTCAGATTTGTTGAAAAGTGTTTGTAGATGCTTCACTCAAGCATTAAAGCTGGTTTTCTTGTTGGGTTGTGAAAACAGCATATTTTTAAATAATAATGTATACATATTTTACAAATGTTCTCAAATGATTAACAGTTACCTGTGATCAGAGGACATTGTATAGTTGAGAGTGAAATAATATCTGATCAAATTTGACATAAATAAGATTTTTTGTGATTTACAGTCACAAGTTTAGGATATGCATGGCTCACACCAGGTCACAATACACTGTTGTGGCACAGAATATTTCACCAACCATAAATTACCAAGTTTCTGATTTTTTGTTGACGCTGATGCCACTACCGCTCTAGCTTACTTGACCATTGCTACTCTCCCTCTTTGAACTTACAATTATGTGTTTAACCATCAACCACCAAATCATCCTTATTCTGTCCATAAGATACAGCAATTTCACCATCCCTTTCGAGTTTTATTAAAATTTAATATAATTTTTTGTATGCATTTTAAAGGTAAATAACTACAGAACATCTATAATAGGCTGTCCAAATAAAGTGTTACCTAACAGCATTGTGTACTATTGTGTAACTGAGCTAAATGTCACATCTTCTATAATCATTTAGCTGTGTGTGTGTGTGTGTGTGTGTGTGTGTGTGTGTGTCTTCAATGAAAGTGACAGTGGTCTGTGTTTCTTACCTATGATGCCGCTGTCCTTGCTCTCTAGAGTGGAGCTAGGACTGGTGATGGTGCCACAGGGGCTACGCTGGCTGGTGGGGGGGCGTCCAGCACTGCTGTTCAGAGTGGAGCAGGGACTGTCTGTACACGCAGAGGCTGTGCTACTGGTCAGAGTGGAGCAAGGACTGACCCCCTGATTCACTGAGCACTACAGAGAAAAACAAACACAACAGCACAGCCTCAATCAATACATGATAGAACTTTATCTATCTCAAAAAACTAAAGTACAGTGTTACAGCAGCAAGACATAAGCTGCACATAAATTAGAGAAAATTAAGAGGCGAGAGATAGATGTAAATTAATTTTCAAAAGTAAACTGTCATATTTTATATTCTTACCACATAAAGTGATATATTGCATATAACTTTTTTGTTTCACTGTTGAAGCTGTATAGTAATTCAATCAAACTCTAAGTGAAAAAATGTGACATTCTGGAAAAAGTATAAAATGACAATTTACCTTTTTTAATTATGTTATGAAGAATAATTAACTTTTTCACAAAAATTTTTTTATAAGTTAAAATTTTTCTTAAAAGTTTTTTTATAAGACACTGTGGAGTGTAAAGTGTGGTAAAAAGTTATCTATTTACATTGTGTATACAATTAAGAATGATTTGTGACATTTACATGACAGCAGAATTTGGTATTGCACTAAAACACATCAGGTAGATTAAAGTGCGTAGTGAAAGTGCTAGCTATTGTATTAGCAGATTACGAAATATTGCAAAGTGGGTAAAAATAGAAGTAAACAACAGACTGTATATTTAATGTTATTCAACACACTTCAGGCAGTGTGAAGTAAGCAGACTCATTGTAGAGCCTTAATGCAGTAGTTAATCATTATTTTGCAAAGAACTCTCTTACACAGCATACAGTCAGTCTGTCACTGAAGAGAAGTGCTTCTCTGTTTGTTCAGGTGTATTATAAGGGGGGTATAAGATGGCTAACATTTGGCAACTTCGTAATACAGAGACTCCTCTTTCTAATACACTTCTTACTTTTAAAAAAGCACTGTTTTCATTCAACACTGTCATTCAGCTGTACAGCTAATTATTTAATTGGTTAATTGATTTTATGATTAAATCAATGTTTAATCAACTAATTGGTACAGCCATCCAATATGAAACTTTCACACAATTTAAAGAGCAATCGCCAATTTCAAATGCAAACCCAAACCTATGGAGTTAAATTAAATTTCATAACATCTGATTATGTAAATACCATTTTCTGCCTTTCTGATAGTACTAAAAACAAGAGAATAGAAATGATAAAAGAGAGGAGAGGAATGAATAGTTAACATGCTTTAAGATAACAGAGGAATGGTTTAGATAAAATTCATTTAAAGGCCTCAATCAATAAAACACATTCTGATCAACAGTTTCCAAGCTGAGCCTGCAGAGTTCATTTTAAGTTCAGCCTTTTTCCCCAACTCCAAACAAACCCAAGCGCATCCACTACTTCAGTTAAATAAATCAGCCTCTCATTAGTCACAGAGAGACATGTGTTTGGAGTAAGATCACTCACCACATTATTCATCTATACCAAAACAAACCAAGGGCAAAACTGCTTTCAACTTCAAATCATCTCAAAGCTCTAAAACCCTTTCTCTTCAATCCACTCTCCACTCCTCTTCAAATCAGTCAGACAAACTGTTCAATCAGCTCATCCTTTCTTTAAAAACTGACTGAAGTGATGCCTGATTCAAACAACTTGATCCACACGCCTTATCAAATAAAGCCTGAAACGACGGTTACCACCTTCCGTGGTAGACACAGATATACAAGTTGCAGTTTTCAGCAAGAAAAAAAAATGGTTTTGACTGCATCCAAACACAAGAGCATTAGAGACATCAGGTACTGATGTTGGACAATTAGGATCATAGAAAACATTCCTCTTAAAGGATAAGCTCTGTCACCTTAGAGTTCCAATACTCCAAAATGATTGAGGGGTTTACACCCCTCTGAAACTTATCTTTGGACAAATACATATGAGAATGGTTATCTACAGAGATTATAGTTTTATCTCTACAGAGATTAAAGTTGTGTGTGCAACTGAACACCTGTATCAGCAATGCCTACACCTGAATTCAACTGAGCTCACTAATCAGAACAGGTGCTCAATATGTGAAAAAATGCCCTATATATTGAGGATGGGCTAAATCACCTGAATATTTGTGAATAATGTAGGCTGCCTCAACCAGGCCTAAACTGTTTAAAAAATTCCTTTTTGGGGTTAAACTATGATGCGATAGCCAATAAAACTGGTCATACAGGTTTAGTTCAGACATATCTTGCCAATAAAGAAGAGTTTTTGCTTTGAAGTTTAAATCAATAAAGTGACTGTACTGGAGGGATTTTAAACAAACATATTGAATTTTAACCCTCAGGAGTCACGATTCATGCCCGTGTGATCAAATGACATGGCTGGTTCAAGATGCCAGAACATAAAAATAATGTCACTTTGAGAATTACAGTCAATTTTCTTTTATGTTTTTGGGTCCCCATGTTGATATTGTATGACCAAGTAAAAAATAATTGCCAGGTTATATAGGCAATGTTTTTTATAACATTGACACAGTAAAAAATGTAATACAGTATACAGTGCAACCTCGGTTTTCATCATTAATCCGTTCTAAAGTGCCTGATGATAACTGTAATGAATGACAAGCAATATTTCTCATAAGAAATAATGTAAATCCAATTAATCTGTTCCAGGCACTTGAAAAATATTAACAAAAATACATACAAAATACATACATAGTTTTACATACAAAAAACAATTACAAATAAACACAAAAGACAAATTAAATGGATAAATGAACATTTAACATCACTCTTACTGGTTTACACTCTGTTTTAGAGCATGCTGGTGTGGTCCAGACAGCAGCCTTTGTTTTGTACACCTGTTTTTGGCACAATTTGTTTTCACACCTGTTTTCAGGTGGTAACACTGCGTGCCGTTGCTTTACTGTGACGTGTTTTAGTTTGTTTTGAGTGTTATTATTGGGTGCTTCCCAAGTCTTTTTTTGTGAAGCTGTTTATCTTTTGTCTGCTCTGCGCTTGGTTCCACTCATATATCTGGGTACAGTCCCGTGACATTTTCGTGGCATATGGAAATGTGCCCAGAGAGGTCTGTTTCTGTTGCACTGGAATATGTTTCAGATGAACGTGGGGGATGATGCTCACTCAACGAGAAACAAAGACAGGACGAACTACGAACGCATGGGTGAATGATGTATGCATTGGAGGAAGCTTTGTTTTTGCTAAATTAGTGGCAAGTGACATGGGCATGATGATGAAAACCGGGCAGATAAACGATAACTGGGAAAAAATTTCCCTGAAAAAAGTTGATGATAACCAAATTGTATGATATTAACAGTTATTGGAATTTTAGCTCCTTACAACTGGCATTTGACATCACATCTTGCTGTCTAACAAAATGTTCTTATCAGCTTGATCCTAGTTTAAACAGAAACATTTAGAGCAATATTTGAGGAAAAAATGGGTTCAAGGTCAAATTCTAGAATAAAAGTCTAGGACTTTTACATTATACTTTTTTGTTTTTGAGTTTCCCCAAAGGCTAAAACCCTGCCTTTTACCTATAGCATTCTGATTTGCAACTTTTTGAACTCATCAATATACTATGATGTATTTCTCCCTCTTATTTGAAGTCACAAAAAGCAGAAGAAACTCTGTAACTGGTGTCCAATCTAAATCTTCATCAAAGAATGCAAATTAAATGATAATGCAGTGCATATACATCTTAAGTAAAGTCTAAATATAAAATATTTCTAACCTTATACCATTTCAAGTAAAAACAGATGTACATTTACTTGTTTTAATGTTTTAAGTAACTTAATGAAGTGTGTGTATATGAACTACATTACAGATGATTTCACTTGCTACATCATTTCTGCAGTATTTGAAACAAATCAAAAACAAGTACAAGCTGGTGAACCATTTCATATTGAATGTAAAGTGAATGTAGATTTATTTTTTTATGTAATTTGAATAATGTAGCAAAATTAAACAATACCTCTTGATTTTAAAGGCTCAAAAAAATCTAAATGTGTTCTTAAAATACTCCTTAGTTACCAAATCAGCAGCCAAATGAAGATGACTGCTGAATCACAAGTCCTTCACAAAGAGGCATCCTTCTATTGTGCCACAATATGCCCAAAGGGGACCTACAATCAACAGATTCAAAGGTTCCTCTGCCACTTCCTTATTATTTCGGCTAAATGCTTACACACAAACACAGCCTGGTCTGCGAGACCTTGACACATTACACACACTATTTCTGGACAAGCTTCTCATACTCGCACTCAAGCTTGTGAGGGGGCAGATCGCAGACGAAAACATTGAGTGTACTGCACATGTCACCCAAGCACAAATCGGTTACTTTGCAGCAAACCATTTAAAACAAGACTGTAATGCCTGAACCTTACAGTCTGAGCAGATACAAGCCGGACCAGACTCACTCTACACAGACATACCTTCTACAGCACAAACACACACAGCAGGCTGAGCAAAGTTACTCTTACACTCAAAGAAAGAAGCCATTCCAGTGATAATGAGCATGTAATCCAGCTCCAGTGAAGAACACTTATCTTCTCTTTTATACACTTTCTTTCACTCCTCGCTCGCACTTCTTTCTCTCTTTACCTCGTTCTACCACTTTGCTCAAGCTCATGCCTCAGAACCCATTTACTCTCTCTATATGCACACATAATCTCCCTCTGTCTCTTATGTCTCAACGTCTCATCCCGTTGACTGCCATGCCTCTCTCTCGCGTCCCTCACTTTTTTCTCTCCTTCACCCTCGTCTTCTATCTGCCTTCCTTTTATCACTCATTCTCATGCCCTACACCCCTTTCCCTCACTCACTCTATATTCCCTCCCTCTCTCCCTTTATCTGTCTCTCTCTTGCCCCTCAGAACCCCCGCCCCATGCCCTTCTCTCTCTCTCTCTCTCTCTCTCTCTCTCTCTCTCTCTCTCTCTCTCTCTCACTCTCTCTCTCTCTCTCATAAGCAGCAGCTGCAGAGGGAAAATTAAATACCTTCTTTTCATTCTTGTTGTCCATAGGTATGCGTGCAGAGCCCGGGATGTTTTCACCCAGCAAGAAGCCGAGCCGTGTCATCAACTCCTGAGTGGCGGGGGAGGGGCCAGGACCGGCCAGTTCTGAGAGAGGGAGGGAGAGAGGGAGAGAGAGATTGAGGGACAGAGAGAGAGAGAGAGAGAGAGAGAGAGAGAGAGAGAGAGGGAGAGAGAGATTGAGGGACAGAGAGAGAGAGAGAGAGAGAGAGAGAGAGAAAGAGAGAGAGAAAGAAAGAGAGTGTGAAGGAGAGAGTGTGAGGGAGAGAGAGGGAGAGAGGTAAGTTCCCACACTGGACGAATGCTAGAGTGGTACAGTGTGTGTTTCTGAGTGTTTCTGTTTGTTCTGCTCTGTGTGTCTTGGTCTCTTGGGGTCCACACAAACTGAGAGTAAAGCGGCTGTGCAGTCAGCTGGAGTAACAAGAGTTACTGAACGTCTCTCTCACACACACACACACACACACACACACACACACACCTACACTCTTTATACTGTATGTACTTTATAAGTACACTTGGCTTCAGCACAACTACCAGAGATGCACTGATATTGATGGGCACTGGTTTCAGACCAATATCAACAGAAGATGCTGGAACAGAAATCTTGAGAGGAAAAAAAAATCTATCAATCCAATCTAATCCTGTATCAGTAGTTTAGATGCTTATCTTGTGTAAAGTACTTCAGTTTAAAATGGGTGATTTTTAAAATGTTTCAGTATTTAAAGAAGAAATAATTAACTGGTATCTGTACTAGCACTTATCCTGAAGGTTATTATTAGTATCTGTATCAGAAAAATGGTAATGTGCCATCACTAGCAACTGTACATAACAGCGCATGTACATTGTATATAAGCACAGACAGACAGAACTATAGCATATGACCTTGACATTCACCCTGTATTGGGGGAAAAAAATCAGAAATCAAACAAAAATCCATAAAGCAAGGACTAGTGATGAGCCTCACACATTTACATCACACACACAGAGCTGATTGAGGATGCAGAGTCAGTATTGAGGTCCAGTGTGATTGTGCTGTTGGTCTTCTGCCTGTTTGCAGCACAGGCTCCAAGAGAGCAAGAGAATATTAATGAGTGGAAAATGGGACCTGCCGTTCAGTCCCTCTAGCCGTCAGACACTTCAAGCTTCAAAACTGTTCGCTTCCTATGCACCATCTACCTCCCGCTGCTGAGCTTCTTAAGGACTTCTTAAACTACACATGTGTGACCACAAATGTCCTTGTGCTGCCACATGTCTCAGAGCTGCTGAGAACAAATTGCACTTGCTGAGAAATCCCACAGGAAACAAGACTGATACTAACTTCCAGGTTAATGAAAAATACTGCTCAGTGATCAGTGCAAAAACAATTAGTGAGTCACACACACTTAATGTTTGTTTTGGTGAATTATGAGGACATTAATTAGACCTCCATTCATTTTCTGGAGACTAACCAAACTTTAACCATATGTATGACTAACCTAAACCTTAAATCTAACATTATAACTTGACTTTAACAAGATGTGTGGACCAGTTTGTGGTCCCTTAAAGATTAAACATGAGAAATGTGAGTGCCTAAACAGGTTTTGATCTACAAAATGTAGCATTAACCTGTTACAAACACTCAGACGTTTACTGTTTACTCTGCACTGTGGGTTTATTGCCTGGCATGGATGAAGATCACCTGATGTCAACAGGTCTGAACAAGGAGTGATTTGAGAGATATTGAAGTGAATAATAGAGAGTGAATGAACATAATAGGGAGCTAGAATGAACAGGGAGTGCACTGGAGTGAAGAAGTACTGAAATATAAAGGATGACAAGTTAAGCGGAATAACTGAAGTGAATAGGGAGTAAAATTAGGAATGAATGGGTGATCAACTCTGATCCTGGTTCAGCTGTTAATTGCCAAGTTTAGTCTTAGTCATTGAGCTAGACTTTGATTCACACTCCCCTAGAACAAGGAGTGAATAAAGAGTAGTGAATTGGAACGATTGGATACTATTGGGATAGGTTGGCATGAACAAGGCACCAATAAACTGAATAAAGAGCGAGGTAACAGAGTACTGAAAAAATAAGAAAAAACAACCCATCAAGGTAACGTGTATTCGAATGAACAAAGAATAAACTGGAGTGAATAGGGAATGAAGCAAAATAATCAGAGATCAAATTAGTGTGATATCTGAGCATAGAGGTAAGTCCATACTGTTATACTCACTATAGTATCACATTACATTAAACTATTAAACAGGTTTCTATCATCAACCCCCACATACACAGAGCCCCATCTACATCTCTCCGTGTCTCACATATTAATACCACCGACAGACCATATGATGGCACACGTACCCTTCTGGTGTGTACCTGCCATACATATGAACAGAACACAATCAACCTCCCTCAACCCACTAACTCTACCTATGAGAATTATTTGTTTATGTACAATTCAATAACACATTATTATATTTGTATTGAGACATGACTGCATTCATGTGGTTAATTTCAGAAGTATAAGTATATGCTTTTTACTGTTGTGTAATCTTATTACCATATTTGCATGCATTTATTTTATTTATTCATCTTTTCATTTGCAATGCATAAATGGAAGTCAGCCAATGTATTCTTTTTACTTTGGCAGTTGCACGACTTAAGGCCAATTCATACTTCTGCGTCAAACCTACGCCACAAACCTCTCCAGAAATGTAACTACGCATAGTGTGGATGCAGACCCTACCAGCTGTGATTTGACTGCCACATTGTATCCCCATCTCTGCAGTGTTAATTTTGACAGGTGATTTTGATTTAGTTTTAGTGTTAGTCTTCTGACTAAAATGTATATTAGTTTTAGTCACATTTTAGTCATTTAGTTATTGTTAGTTTTAGTCGATGAAAACTTAAAACATTTTAGTCTAGTTTTAGTCAATTAAATGTTTAAAATATTGAATCAAATTTTTGTTGTATTTTTTAGTTATACCATTTTAAATTATATATTTTTAGATTGCTTACTGCTATTTTAATAAAACAGCAGTCTTTAATTTTTGTTACATTTTATAACACATTGACATCAGATAATGTGGAGGAAAGCTGGCTCTCTTTTTTTTCTAAAACATTTTGCATTTATTTAACTTTTACATGATAAAATGTAGTATGTAAATACAATTTGGTATCAATATGACTAAACAACACACATTAACAGCAATCCCTTGACAGCCTTTTAATGCAGTCCGTTTTGTTTTCTGTCGCAGTGAAAGTGAAATTACTCCATAAATTGCTTCTTCTTTTCCGTCCACACTGCGGGAGTGACGTCAGCGCGTTGTGTTGTTAAGCTTCACCAGTGTGACTGGGGAGCTTAACGTGCTTTGAGAAAGTCAGACGTAAAGATGTGGTGCGGCAGGTTTATATATATATATTTTTTTTTTTTTTTTTTTTTTAAAGCGGGTTACTGGACATATACATTCTTTTTGTCCTTCTGTGACATTTTCGTTTTGATTTTATTCGTTGACGACAAGTCTAATACTTTTAGTCATAGTTTTTGTTTTAAAATATTAATTTTTATTTAGTTCTCGTCTCGTTTTCATTGTAAAAAAAATGGCCATTTTCAACATAATTATTGTTAACAAAATTAACACTGCACCTCTGCATTTCCACCTTTGCTGCCAATTTTAAAATAGTAATTACAAGCTGAGAAACGCTGGAGAGAAACCGGCTCTTATGCAACAATGGATCAAGATGAGGAAAGACTCGCCAAAAAAGTATCTGATTCATTGTTAAAATTGGCTTTAAATAACATGAGTCCAGTAAATCATTTTGATATGCTACTTTAGTTAGTTATTTTTTTTTCTTTCCTCCCACTCTTCCTTTTGATGGTACTACTGTGGAAAAGTATTTTTATGAAGAAAATTTGATATTTGGAGTCAAAGCTCAAACAAATGAAGTCAAATTTATTGTAAATGCAACTTTTACTAACAGAAGGTCAGTGATTGTAAACACTGCTACTTAGTTTGTGTTTAGTTTACTTACTGTAACCAACATTTACTGACTTTTTCTGTTTTTATGCTTTAATATTAAATATTCATTACATCACATTTTGAATTGCAGACCAAGTGTTTTGATGCTGTTGATGTCTCACATACTCAGTCCGTCAAAGTGAGCATCACAGCTCTACTCAACAGTTTAGTTAGTTTTTGTTGTTGTTGGTTTTTGTATTTTTTGTTATGATGTCTGTATAAACTAGTAATAATCACTTATATGAGAAACTTTGCATGCATTGAGCCTAAATACCCTAAATATTAAGTCAGTGGGAGTAAAATTTTTTGGAAGTCAAACATTTTTGTCCACGCTAGTTTCTGTGTCCACATTTGGCATTAAAGACAATGTTGAGTGTTTAAATTTATATCAATTTAGTATCAAGTATTGTGATACTATACTTGGTAACAGTATCAAAATAAAAAATTCTGGTATCATGACAATCCTATGGTAGAGCTCTTTTGATGGACCATTAGCTTCTCTCCTCAAGATAGGCTGAGCTGTGGGCACAGTACCACAACCTCACGCTAATTCTTACCTTAACCAATGAGAAGGTGTAGCCAAAGAGAGAGAAGGATGTACCAATTTTAACTAAAACAAGGACGCCCCTGGCCCCTGGCTCAACTTTCTTCATCCATGACAAAAATTGTACCAACATCACAAACTGGAACATTCATGTTCCTTCAAAAAATGTGATGCACCAGACTTCATCATCTGACCTAAAAGAGGTGCCTCCTCTTTTGTGAGATGCCTCCTGTTTGCAGAAAATCGATCTGAGAAAATAGAGACCACTTGAAAGCACTATAACTGCCAGTTTAAACTCATGATCTCATAACAACATGACTACCAGCTGCTGTGAAGCTTCCAGAAAACAAATAGTTCTGACAGAATAACTATTAAAGTAGGACAGGTCTATTACTGTACAAATTTTCTCTTCATTTTTCTGTCATTTCCTTCTCTGGATTCTCAGACTTTGCAGATGTTAAACATCTTGAAACGTTCACCTAATCTTTCTGCTGTTCTGTCTTTAGCTTTGATTTTCTCAAGTACCCAGAAACTCTCCTTCCTTTATGTGACCTCTTAACCTGATCATATTCAGCTCTATTGTTCTGCACAGTATACAGTCCACAGTTCATTTCCACAGTATCAGGACACATTCTCTTGTCCTAGAGCCACTCACAAGCTACATTTTCCTATAGCTCGTTTTTCAGAATGCTCGACACAGAATGGACGAATCCCTCTTGCAATATCTGTTACTACAGCAACAAGCTGTTAACAGGTGCTATTTCCATGCTTGTGGAGAAGGCAGAGCAATGTCTGGAATAAATAATTAATAGTTAAAATTTTAGGAATCAATTTTCATTATCTGCACACCCCTGTTTTTCTTCTTAATGTATCACATGCACATTTTTATTTGAAAAGCTGCTTGGATGGACCATTTGCTTTTTCCTCAAGAAGACTAGAGCTGCGTCCATGGGCCCACAAGCTCACACCAAACACCAGGGGCCCGCAAGCTCACACCAAACACCAGGGCCCCTCAAGCTCACACCAAACACCAGGGGCCCCTCAACCACACGCAAACACCAGGGGCCCCTCAACCACACGCAAACACCAGGGGCCCCTCAACCACACGCAAACACCAGGGGCCCCTCAACCACACACTAACACCAGGGGCCCCTCAACCACACACTAACACCAGGGGCCCCTCAACCACACACTAACACCAGGGGCCCGCAAGCTCACACTAACACCAGGGGCCCGCAAGCTTACACTAACATCAAGGTCCCACAACAACACCAACACAATGAGCTCACAACCACATACATTAACACCAGGGCCCCACAACAACACTAACAATAAACCAATGAGCAAGAATATTATCTTAGCTAAATCAAGGACACCCCTGGCTGCGGTTCCATCATAATAGTATTCCATGTTTGTTCAGAATGCAAAGTAATGGACTAAATAGTCATGGTTATGCAGGTAGGTTACAATATTCAATTTATATTACGGTATTCTTCCAGTTGTTTTTTTGTTTTAGTTTTTTTTTTTGCTGGATTTTTGCTTACAGCTTTTTGATCACACACACAGTTTCTGCTTAGCAACAGATTTTCTCCCATAGTAATAAATAAAGTGCAGAGATTTTGGCAACTTAGAAATGTAACAATGATACAAATACATGTATAACACCTAAACATTGCAACTTAGCAACCACTTAACAACAGCCTAGAAACCACCTAGCAACATAACTCAACTGGAATACGGCAACCACAACCCAACACTATAGGAGCCAGCTAGCAAAAAAAAGTTGGACATTACTGATCACATAACAACCAAGCCTGGAAGTGGGAAACCACTATATCTGTGCAACCAACCTGTAATTTCTTTCTTCTTTTGTTCAGAAAATGCACTTTTATTGTTAATATTTAAAGTCACAGAATCAGTTTTCATATCAGCTTCTAAATGGACAGTAAATTGGTATTATATTCTAATTTAAAGTGATAGACAAGCAACATAAGCATGAGAAAAAAAATTTGCTTCATGTCCACTTAAGAAGTAGAGTTGCAAAAATGAATTCATTTGCATGGTAATGGGTATGATTAAATCTACTGTGCCTCCAGACCCAGGGAAATAAAACTAAAGCACTGATCACTCATTAAATAGAGTAAATTAACTTCTGATAAACTGAGGAGTTATTAAGAAATGGCAGTTGTAAAAGCATGATTATGTGACATAAAAGCAACAAATCTTTATGCATTGTTGGTGAAATTTCTGGCTCATAATTCAGGCAAAGAAATTGCAGCCTGGGTGCAGAGTCTTGAGTTTCTCTTCTGAAATGTGTAGAAAACCAGTGCTCTCCTCAGTAGTCCCAATACATTTGGGAGATATAGTGTTTTGTAGCTGGGGACTCATCCTTTAGACTTTTAATTAAACATTTCAGATGGACCAAACCATCAGAGGTTTCCCCAAAACACCTCTAGACTGGCCATCAGATAGTATGGTCCAGAAACACTACAAAACAGTATTTGTCTTACAACAAATGTCCAAAAGCACCAAAGCACCAAACATACTACATCTTCATTGCACATATCTCTGTGGACCAAGTTCAAAAGCATTTAGGAATTAGAAACACCATTTAAGAATCACTGGGTGTAGGTCCAGAGGGATGTATCTCTCTCGCTCTGTTTGTGAGTGTGCTACTATAGCCAATTAGATTAAGTCTGCAGACCAAATTTCACTTTAATTGACTTTCATGTGATAATGCTATGTCTCTGATGCAGAAGTCCTGTTGATATTTATACTGGCTGAGCTGTACAGGGTGCGGCTGAGAGGAAGCAACATCTTTCATATTAAGGCTACTAACAGGAGCTTCTCTGTTTTTCAGAAAAGAACTTTAAAGCAAAGCCACTGTCACATTGGTTTTAAATAAAAATTAAAAAGCTAATTTAACTTAAAACAAATGTAAACTGTTTGTTCAATAGAATTGACAGTGGCAATGTGGCATGTCCCTGGCAATACATACATCCCTGTGTCGATGGCAGTAGAGTGTAACAAGATGGCACACACTGCAGACAGGACCAGTGTGGTTCAGCTGAAGGTTTGAGGCATCTGACTCTGATTTTGACAAATAAAGAGCAGGAAAATAGGCTGAAATAAAACTCAGAGTGGATTTGCAGGGTATTTTACTAAACTTTAATGAAATAATGTAGATGTGAATTAAAGATGTGATGTGAACAGATGTGAATTAAAAGGTATTCAAGCTGTATTTTTTGTAAAGAACTAAAGAAAAAGGCAGGAAAAACATAAAAAAAAAAAACCAACACACAACAACAAAAATCTAAAATTAATATCTGAGCAAATGAAAAAGCAGTTTGTCAATTTTTAATTGTTTTATATAATCGTATCAAATAAATATGGCTATTATCTGCAATATTTCTCACATTAAGAAAAAGTACCCTTGATACAATAATACTGGATGCAATTACTTATAACCAGTACAATCTAGAATCTAGAAACAATTAAATAATGGGAAATATTTCATTTTTCAACAGGATTGTGGCACTGCCACAAAATCTCAAAAGCCCTCAGACAGCGAAAAGCCAAAATTGATGTAAATTCTGCTATTAATGCAAAAATGGATGTGTTACAGAAACACATGCTCACAAATAGAACCTGAATGTTATTAATATTTACCACTATAAACACCTGTACAGAGCACATAAACACACTGTCTGAGGAAAAGACCTGGAACATGATTGCAGCCGAGTCCTATAAAGATTTAGAGGCTAAAAATACAAACACTGCGAGTGTGTGTGCATGCTGAACACCAGGTACGAAGATTGCTCCAGGTGGTATGACAGTGGAATGACATCATGGCAATGGACTGGCCCATGGGGGACAGCAGTTTAAATTTAAGCAGACAATGCTCAACTCAACCATGGAAATAAAATGATGAGCCATTAGGGATCTGCATGTGCACTCTACCCATCAGCAGGGATTAATTTTCAAACATTGCATTCAGCTATACTGTACATAATGAAGTGCTCATAACAGTGAATCACTAACATTCTACTTGTCTTGCAGTAAAATGTACATACGAATGTATTTGCTCTAATAAATGAGACACCAAAAATGGACAGCTGCAACAATGATACAGTTATCATTTATCCGTATTTAATATCAGTTTGAGTAGGGATGAGTAATGCAACATAGAGCCAGTCACACCTGGCATTAACATGCGTGCTGTGTAATCTGATTAAATGGCCAGCACAAAGTAGTACAAAGTTGAGGACCAACTGTGATACAATCAATCAAACAGGCTTTAGAGGTGGTTAGAGATGCATATTATACATTATACTATGCATGTCTGACAGCACCGCCCATATCAACCATGTCAGTGCCCCAACCAGACACTAATATCTGTGAGACTGTTTTGGAGTAGTGCCATCCATTTCGGTATCCGAACAAAATCACTGTAAGAGTGATGACATTAAATGTGAGCCATGCACCTCCAATCCAATCACAAGCATTCACAAGAGATGCAATTATAATGCCAGGTGTGAATGGCTTTACATTTTGGCAGTCATTTGTGATTGGACCACCTGAGATATATATTACTGCCAGCTGTGAACAAGGCTTGTGTGTCAATTAACAATGTTATTGCTACTGTGATGAATTATGTTGGAATATCATCAGGCAGGCTAGCCTAGTTTGCTTACTTTTTACTGTTATCATTCAAAGTTTCCAGCCTTATATTTAATCATTTTGTTGTTAAAGTTTAGCATCCATTTTTACAAATTAGTAGTAGCTACTCTGTCATAGGCTGTCAATGAATTTATATTTTATCTGTTTGTTATGGTTGCCATTCAGAATTTCCAGAGCACTGATTTAGAATAGTCATTAAACATGTTCCACCTACATGTTTGCAGGTTGCCTGATATACAGAATGAATAAATAAAATCACAAAGGACTAATCTCTGGCATAAAAATCATAATACACCTTTCAGAGTATACTGAAGGTATCGTCAATACAGTGGCATGTCGGTTATCGTTTGCCCTGATTATCGTACAATTTGGTAATTACGTTTTTGGGGGAAATGTCCCAGTTATCATTCATCCACCTGGTTTTCATCGGCATGCCCATGTGATTCACCTCTAATTTCGCAAAAACAAAGCATCCTCCCACATGTCCGTCACTCACCCACACATCTGGCTTTGTTTCTTGTTGATTCTCTGGGTTTGTTTCTCTTTGATAACACTCAAAACAAATAAAAATATATCACACTAAAAGGACGGAGAGCCGCGCTATGGCCTGAAAACAGGTGTGAAAAATAGCAGCAGAGAACCCTGAGGTGTACAAAACAAAGGCTGCTGCCAGAAACAGACCTCTCTGAACACATTTCCACACGCCAAGAACAGTCTTCAGTAAAGAGTGATGTTAAATGTCCATTTCAATAGTGTTTTGTATTCATTTCTCATGTAAAACTATAGATAATTCTATATAAAATGTATTTTTTGTTTTTAAGTTGCTTCCAGTGAGCTTATAGACTTTAGCAGAGAAATTTGCTCTCTGCCTGGATATGTTTAGCACATATTTTATCATTGATATGTGCTGGATATATCATGGATAAATGCTTTGAGCTAGTATTAGTGCTATAGCACTTATTTCACTAATGTTGAACAAAATAACTTTTCTTTTCAAAGACATATTCTAGTTGAAAAATTCCTATACTAGTCATTAATAGCTTATTGAGCTTGTTTATGGACTAATCTCCTATCCACGCTATTCTTATTGCCTTGAGTGAAATATATGCAAAACTTCTGTGGGAGAGTAAACTTTACTAAAACCTGTAGGCTCACTGTCAACAACTTACGGCAGACACCAAAACTGAGCTGAAAACAATAATGGTGTCTTTTCACTACAGAAGACTGAATATCTGTATTAGCAGCATTTGTTAATTTCATTATTGTCACAAAACTACCAGAAAAACGTTTTTTGTTCTAAAATATGTCATGCAATAATACTGAGAACCCAAATTTTGGAGTGTCTATCATTTCTACACATTATATCAACACAGTTATTGGCAAAAGTAAGTAAATTAAAAGAAAAGGGCATTGATATATTTCACTCAAGTAAAAAATAATGCACTCAGTGCATTATACAGTGTTTAAAAAAGTTAATGCATTAGCTCTACTGAAATCAGTCAGCTGCATGTGTATACTGGCAGCTGTGTGATATTATTAACAGTATAACACATGTAATCAAATCTAATATGCATAATAAACATAAACAACTCATCAAGGCCAATCAACATCCTAATAGGAGAGGTCTAAGAAGTTAGTGTCTCAAAGGTGATCTCTAGAAAAGAGTGGGAGGATTTTCATGTTATAAATATACATTGAGTGCTGTTTAAATGTTGATGACATTATGTAATGCAACCCACTAAATGAGATTAATATTCAGTAAACACATATTATTCAGTTTCACTCAAAAAAACTATTTATAGTGCTACAGTTGCTAAAGATGCTTCATCCTTTTTTCTATATTTCTCTTTCTTTCCATTCTGAATACTAACTAATGCATTTCACTATCATGAAAATCTCTCATGTTTTTATGTTACGGTTTGGACAAGAATATTCTGTATTTAAAAATGCAAAAAAATTCAAGCCATACATGGTAAAAAAAGTTACAAACTGACATGAGATAAGTTACAGTAAGTGAGATCATTAATGTTGCTATTCAAAGGTTTTGGCTGCTATGATACTAAACAACTGGACCAAATGCTACATGAATTACATAGAACATACCGTATTTTCCGGACTATAAGTCGCTCCTGAGTATAAGTC
>BRDA01006271.1:34187-46535 GCA_036984385.1 Crenuchus spilurus
GAGAGAGAGAGAGAGAGAGAGAGAGAGAGAGAGAGAGAGAGCGAGAGCGAGAGCGAGAGAGCAAGAGAGAGAGAGAGACGAAGTAAAACAGATGGAGACAGTTGAAGCAAGCTGAAGCAGTGTGAATGTAATGCTCAGACCACAGCTGATGCATATAAGACAACTGTTGGCTGTCCATCATTCTCTCGCACCCGTGTGCATGTGTGTGCGCGCACACAGGCCCCATAAAGTCTTAAAACATGCAGGGTCAGAGTTTGCAAGAAATTCTATCTCCTTTCAAAGCAGAACAAAAGATGTTTTTGACTTGCTGGTTTTTACTGTTTCAGTGGATCTCTCTCTCTCTCGCTCACACACACACACACACACACACACACACACACCTGACAAAAAATCACATCTCAGCCATTCTTTCTCAGATCCTCAACAGCATTTTTTTTTCTTTTTTGTGAAAATGTGTCAGATGGGGCTACTACAGATCCCAAACAAAGACAGAAAGTCAACTTTTATATAATCATGTATTCATATTTCATAAGGAAACTGAAACTGATTGCTGTAAGACTAAAACAAGATTGGTTAAACACAGATTTGCTCTGTCACTGTGGCATTAGAGATGCTGTTTAGTGACTTTGGTTGGCATGATCACAGCACCGACACATCTATTCCAGACTGTAACAGTTCCTAATAATAAAAATCTCAATAAATCATACCACTAAGCAAACTGTTTACACACTGCTCCTCCCAAACACACACACATCTAAACACACCTTATGTTATGTAATTCCAAACCTCCATAGGGAATTCCCATCAGTTGCCACCTAGCATTCCCCTCATCTCTGGTAGCATAGCAAAGGGTCAGTGTCATGTAAACGGTGTTTCACTGTGACCCCTGTAGCTCCAACCCACTCACTGTTATTCTTTCTACAGATCCCTGCACAACTAACGTGTCATTCACAGCAGAAACTAGTGCCATTCTACAGACTCAACAGCAGCCATTACAATTCTTTACTGCTAACTTTACCAGTGATGGTGAAGATGTAGAAATGGTAGACAGCTTTTGCCTGTTCAATTATTAACAACAAATGACCCAGTAGCCAAGGAATATGACACAGATTTGAAGTCCGCAAAACCGGGATGAAGGAACCCGAGAAGATCTTCAGAAGAACAATCTGTCATTACAAACTAAGATCAGAATTGTGGTCCTATGGTGAATGCTAGACAAAGAAAAATTGATACAGGAAGAGTATTGATTCCTTAGAGCTTTGGTTTCAGCAAAGACATTTAAGAAGACAACAAACAAGCAAATCAATCAGCATCTCACTGGAAGCTCAGATATCCAAACTGCAGCTGTCTTATTTTGGGCATAAATCAGAGGAACAAATTTATTATTATTATTATATTATTATATATTGAGTTTCTTTTTGGATCCATTGAAGGTTAAAGGACAGATTCACCAGGAATAAGTTGGGTTGCCTTTAAAAAGCCTGAAGACACAAACAGAAGACATACTTGAGGGATATGAAGGATATTTTGGAGAAACACTATCCATTTGGTTACCAATAACAGGTGTCAACTACACAGCTCTTAATAATGCTCAATAATCATCTCCATATTTGTAATTTGATAAACATGTGTGTTAGAAAATATCTACAGACTTGAGTGTTCAACCCAGTATGACTATTAGACACCTTGAATGTTTAAGGTGGTAGTAACTTCAGGCTCCTGCAGATGGCACTGCACAAGAATGATAAGGCTATAAATACCTATGGGGTATGTGACAGGATTCATAGATTGAGCCAGAAGGGGTAAAAATCCCAGTCTACAAAATTTTATCCTCAGAATTGTGGCTGAAAGTGGGATAAGATGCTGACACTGTGACCAGAGGATCTCATGTTTGAATCCCGGTTATGCTGTTCACCATAAACAGAAAACTGGCCGTGCTCTGTCTGGGTGGGTAGATGGCGCTCTCTCCCAATCACTTTCACACTACAATGTCTACTGTCTCAGGCATCTACTGATTGGTCCATCAGAGATGGGGATCCTGTGCTTTCCTCCGAGCGTGTTGGCTCCCATAGTGGATGGGGGGTTAATTGGCTACTACCACAATGGAAGGGGAAAAACTGGCAAAAAATACTACAAATAAAAATAAAAAATAAAAATAAAATGTGGCTGAAAGACAAAACTGACAGTCAGAGACCACCTTCATGGCTTGTGAATGAAAACTGCTTTGCTTCCAGTTAAGAACTGCACAACGCAGGTTCTTCACAACCAATCTGTGAAAGTGTAAATCTCAATTCAATCATGATTGTTTGGGAAACAATTGATTTGAAGCTGCACATTGCTGTTGCCCAAGACCTCATACGGTTATGATGGTACATATGGTTATAATTAGGCAACCACTGTCAATTTAGTACTCTGACAGCACTAACAGTCATTTATATGGCATAATTCAAATACACAGACCACAAATTAATATTATACTGCAAACGACTGCACACCTTTTAATGAAGAGCATAAGCACCTACAACTTCTTCAGTAGCTGAACACCTGGTAACCTCTGGAAACCTTCCAAGCAGGTTGAGTAAATTAGTAGTCATTACTGACTATTTACACAGTAGAGTATTTAATGCTATTACTGAACTATGCAAACTTATTCCATGTGCTGAGGTCGACACACTACTTTCTGTAATGGCAGGAGCTGGAGATGAGGCGTGAGGAAACGAAAGCTGATAAACATCTACCTCTTTCCCTGCTTTTCTCTAAAGCTTAACAACATCTTCATCTCTGCCTCTCTCTTCCATCTCCCCAGCAATCCGTTTCACAGTATCCCTCTATAGCCATCACTCTTATTTTTCCTTTATTTTCAAAAACGGATCTTATATTGGTCTATATCTCTACATCACTCTTTTCTGTCTAGATCCATGTACTTCTCTCTTTTCTCTGTACCTCTCTTTCTATGTACAGTGATACCTTGAGATACGAGATTAATTCGTTTTGTAACAGAGCTCGTAAGTCAACTCGTATATCAAATTTCTCCCATTTAAAATAACTGAAATAGATTTAATCCAGCCCTGTGAAACATCTCCAAACCATCCTAAATTATGGACAAAAAGACATGTTTTCAATTAAGAAACACATATACACTTTACCAATGCATAACAAAATATTTAAATTTCAGATTTCTATAAATATTAGTGTAAAATAATTTTTTGGGAATTCTCGCTGTAGCATTTTAAATTTGCAGGGAATTTGATGCGCGTGGTACTGTGTAGATGTGTAGTGCCGCTGTACAGTAAAATCTCTCTTCTCCCATTTCACTACAGCATCCGACTGCTGCCAAGAAATTCAGCAACTGGCTGAAGAATGGGATGCCATGGTTTGTTCTTTGCAGTTCAGTACAAAATAATTTTCACTCAGAAGCAGCAGCAAGTCTCCACATGTTCAGGGCCAGCGCGCACATACGTGGATCACAGGTCTGCACGAAATAATATTAACAGTATTTAACATAATTACTGTATGTATGTTATTAAAATGATCTAAATTTAAGAGTTTAAAACATTTTACTATTGATTTTTTACATAATTACTGTATGTATGTTGTTAAATTAAATAGCTTTAAGAGTTTAAAACATTTTTACTATAAATTTTTTCCCCCAAAAAGGATGCAAGAAGGAGCACAGCACACGAGATTGGACTTGATTCTGAGGGTAACACGTGAGAAAGAATGAGATGCAGGTGTTGTGCTGCCCATACTGGAGCTTTGCGCCAACGCGCCAACTAGAAGCAGCCACTCAAATCTTGAAATTTCACTCGGATCTCGAACAAAAATATGGACGGAGTCGCAGCTCGTATCTTAAAGAATTAGTTTGTTGGTCTGCTCGTATCCCAAAGTACCACTGTACATCTCTATTTTCACTGTCTATATTAATACATCTCTTTTTCTATACCTCTCTCATTTTTCTGGCTATATCTCTACATCTCTTTTTCTGTCTATTTATAACTCTCTACCTCTCCAGTTTTCTGTCTATGTCTCTAAACCTCACTCTCTCTCTACATAGTCATATTATTCTGGCCTTTTTTGTGTAACTGGAGTTAAGGGACCTTTCTCTGATGTTATCTGAGCCACACACAGCATGACAGACCTCCTATGTAAACATGCTGAGTGTTTGTGCCTGTATGTATCAGATATGGTCACTGGGTTAGAGATGTGTGTCAGTGGAAAGAATCATGTGAAATATTATGATATGATATGGTATGTTACAGTCAACATCATTAAAAATCAGAGAACAGTCTTGAGTCTATTCTCACAGACCAACAACCACTCAACAGATTCACTGTAATCAGATACACACGCAGCAGTTTCAAATGTCTCTCTCTCTCACACACGCGTGATGAAGCACCCAATTTGTCCTGATGTGTTAATGCTTTCTGATGACATCATGGCAGTTATATGGTGTGGTCATGCCAGTGGCAGCACTGGCATCAGCTAGCAGTCCATTGGCGCCTTGCTCCCCAAAAGCACTTCAGAAAGCTCAGATAACTTCACGTGGCCACACACACACACACACACACACACACACACACACACACACACACAGAGTCTGGGAATTGGCAAGAATGTGACACAGGGGTTACAATTCGATATATTGGATTATACTGTATAATTATAATGTGAAGTATTGCAATTTTTAAGCTAATTTTATGAAAACTATGATGGTATAAAAAACCACACCACTATATGCACAAAACCTCAAAGACAAAGTGTGTCCTCCCTCATGTTATTAAGTATACTTAAGTATAATAAAAGTATTTCCCTAAGTGTACTTTTATTTAGCAAGTACACTACAAGTATACTTACTTTGGACTAAATTGGCCCACTTTAAGTTCAAGTGCATAAAAAGAAACTGGAAGGATACTCTATAGAGTAAAATTATAAAATTATAGAGTATCCTTCCAGTTTATTTTTTATGTACTTGAACTTCAAGTGGGCCAATTTTGTCCCCAAGTAAGTATACTTGTAGTGTACTTGCTAAATAAAAGTACACTTGTGGAAATGCTTGTATTATACTTATGTATACTTAATAACATGTACTCGACGTATACTTGTTTTTGGTAAGGGCTCTGAAAGCTGAAACCATTTCTACTCCAAATTTTGAGCTCCCAGTAAAGATTTTGCTTTAAAGTAGTGCTGGGGGATAAAACAATATCTATTTTTTTTCACGATAACTTTTCCCTCCACGACGATGATAAGCCGGGACAATAGAATTCAATAAGCATTAACGTTCATTTCCATTTCACATCTAAGCAGCTTGACAGTGAGTTCAGAAGTCTAATACTGCTGCTTGTTAGCTCTTCACCAGCACCGCCAAAATGTCTTGTGTTTAAGACAAGCGTGTGATTGTACGGGCAAGAGAGCGCAAGGTCACTGTGTGTTCGTCTGTGTGAGAAGGGCTGCTGTCTCACAATTAAATGCTAAAATAAGTTATATTTCTTGACGACTTGTGTGTGTGTGTGTGTGTGTGTGTGTGTGTGTGTGTGTCAGCCAGAGGGCTAGCATTAGCCTGTTAGCTTGGCTCTTTAGCCTGTTGTTGGAGTGGCTGCGGCCGACAGCAATCATTGTAAGTTTCAACAATAAAGCGACGACTGTAAATGTCTCTCTCATCCATCCTTTCAACGCGTCCAGTCGGACGATACAATATTATGTTCTGGCAAAAAGCATTTTAATATTTTAAATAGTAAATGTTCATGCATTTAGTCTGTTTTTAGAAAAATGTTGTTTAAAACTCTGATAGAAAATTTTATATTTAATATTGTGATAATTATCGAGATTGATCAATATAGAAAAATGTATCACGATAAAATTTTTGGCCATATCGCCCAGCTCTACTTTAAAGCAATAAAAAACATAACTGAGCATCATTATTTTCTGTCCTGGTGAAAAGTGACACAAACTTTAAAGTCCTTCACAGTAGAGCAGCTGCTTTACTTGTTGCATTGGACTAAAGAGGTGATATATACAGTAAATGTTTATATAAGAGTTGAATGGGTGCACTGACTGGTACAGAGTATGCAAGCAGTACAGACAGAATGGATAGCCATTGCTTTAGCTACTGCGACCCTTGCTGTAAAACTTTAAAATTCAGGTTCTGCTTGAATTAGGTTATGAATTGTCATATTGCACCATGAAGCAAAACTGTTCTTGAATACTACATCAATGAGAGGTAGGCTTACATACTCCATAAAGAGCTTACTAGCTGCTCCATCAGTGACTGTGGGAAAGTCTGTGCTGGTACTTTTTTATTGATGTTACTTGAGATGCCGGTGCCCAGTTCCTCTTACTAATACACACACACACACACATATATACACACACACGCTTAATATAGACACAGATTCCCACTGAGAGCACAGCACCTCTCAGTGCCCTTGCTAAAGATAACAGCACTCCATTTAAACCCTATGAGCTACGCCCAGCTCTAGAGAACATAATAGAAGGGCACACAAGCGTGCATTCAGCCAATTACACACAGAAACACACTCACTACAGAGACACTCAGACTCAATTACAATTATTTTCATACAATTACACATTTAGAACACAAACATCAATCTGCAGTTGCACCCTCACACGCAACACTGAAACATGCTAAAGTAATTTAGCGTACAACACAAGCAGAAACACAAATAAAGTGTGCAGCGCATGCACACAGTCAAGGAAACTGCAGTGTTTTGCTAAGCCATTGTGGTCCACCCTTCCCTGCCACTTTAGTCTCCAGGCAAAAGCACAAGCTGAGATAAATGCTTTAAATGCCACAGCAGACTGTGTCTCCGGGAATCTGACCTCTTTAACATTAACACAGACAGTGTGGAACGGTCTCTAATACCAGCAACAACAACACAGACTCACAAAGCAAACAAATGAGCATGTGTTTAAACACTCTTAATATGCATGTAAACACACAAACTACAGAACGTAACCCTAACTGTGGTACCATAAAATCCCTAACATTACACACAGACTGTAGACTGGAGGAGAATTCCACAACATAAGACAAATTTAACCGTATAACCACTGCACTGCATGAGCACATTCAAAGCCTTACACATGTTACACAAATTAAAAATTAAAAATACTAAGTGAACTTTAAAATATGCTAAAAATGAAAGTTAATTATCTACAACTGTTTACAAAAAAAAAACAGGTGTAGCTTCCTTACAGAAATCTCACCCCTCCCACATCACTACTTCTACAGATGTGTAAATATGATTTTTACATCAAATGTCAATCATCATATCTAAACTTTTACTTGGTCTGTCAGCAGCAATAAAAAACAACAGTGTCAAGCCAGCACTTTTAACAGAGGCTAAAGGGAATGCTCAACATGACTTTGCTTTTATGTTGTGAGATCTTTCATTTGAGCACGCTCTCACGAGAGCCAAGTGTGCTCTCTGTAGATATCATATATATTGTATCCAACTCTACCGCATATACATACTGTAGGTATATATAAATAAATTAAACATGTACACATACACAGACAGACATACACTCACCATCCTTGCTATCAGTTGTCTTCCTCAGCGCTGATGTGACAGCATCTCCAGGAACTCGAGGACTCTCCACATATTTGGGCTTTCTGACAGGTCCTGTTCAACACAGAACAGACTTGAGGGTAAGAGTGAGGAAGTGAACAGGATCCAGCTCTCAGAAACCTCAAAAGCACCGGCTCAAACTTCTATTGCTCAGATATGACAGCACAGTCCCCCTCCCTCACAGTAAAACTCACTGATGGTGAGATTTTCTCCCCGACACAGTCAGCAAAGCTTTGGGAATGTAAACTAGAGGAGGAAACCACTACAATTAACCTCTTTACCCAATAACAAGTGAAAGGCTGTGTTACTGAGGGTCTGTGTTCCATACATTTTTCTCCTGACGTTGCCTTTTCCCCAACTTTCTTTTGAGGGCTGTCACAAAACCAGAATTGTTATTTTGGTACCAAATGTAGTCACAATACTCTGTACCAAATTAATACTATGAACTAAAAACACTCATCACTGTATTTAATGTCAACTGTTTTTATAGAACACATTTTTACAGTGTAAATGTGGTATTTATGACATTTTAAGTTTTTCAGACACTGATGAAGTCTGACCTGCCTTCACTTTTTTACAGATTACACCCATCTAAAATTATATTTTTCCCCAGACTGTTAAACTTGCTTTTGTTCAGCACAAACTCAGCAACAACAGTGTCAAAACAGTAAGAGTTTCATAAATCTATATTTTTATTAAGTTTGTTCTAAACTTCCAAAAACAGATGTGTTCAGATGTGCTGATATATTGTGAAAAAACACACTAAACATTTCTAGCTAAGATTTCTGAGCCCTGAACTGAATAAACAGAGGTCTTGGCTGCGTGTTGCTGATTACAGTTTATAAACACTGTATGAGGTTTTATTTCTAACTGAATGTGAGGTAACGCTAATTTTCACTCATTCACTGGGTCCTAGATTGAATATTTATGGGATAGCTGTGAGATGAGGTGTGAGAAGTTCAGGTGAGCACTCAGGATGCCTTTGTTTTCGCACATTTGTGGGCCTCTAATCCACCATTGGTATTACTGGAATTACCATGTTGTCACCATGTGTGTGGCAAATGGAGGGAAAAAATGTGCTGCACTCTGACTCATGCTGATAAATATGTGTCTGCATATTTAAGCTCCTCTCACAAGATTCTAAAATGATATTTTCATTCAAACTATATATATGAAAAGTAGACCCAAAATGCCACAGAAAACAGTAAAATGCAGCAAAATATTGTGTCAAAAAAGTGCAACTAATTTTTTTTTTTATACAGAAAGTATTGAAAGTTGGAAAATAGAATTGACTGCCAAATTATGCAACTCTCTTTCCTTATCTCTCTACGTACAGTCATGGCCGAAAGTGTTGGCACCCCTGAATTTTTTCCAGAAAATGAAGTATTTCTACCAGAAAATTATTGCAATTACACATTTTTGTATACACATGTTTATTTCCTTTGTGTGTATTGGAACAACACAAAAAAACAGAGGAAAAAAGGCACATTTGACATAATTTCACACAAAACTCCAAAAATGGGCTGGAAAAAATTATTGGCACCTTTTCAAAATTGAGGGTAAATAACTTTGTTTCAAGCATGTGATGCTCATTCAAACTCACCTGTGATAAATAACAGGTGTGGGCAATTTAAAAATCACACCTGAAACCAGATAAAAAGGAGAGAAGTTGACTCAATCTTTGCATTGTGTGTCTGTGTGTGCCACACTAAGCATGGAGAACAGAAAGAGGAGAAGAGAACTGTCTGAGGACAAATTGTGGGAAAATATCAACAATCTCAAGGTTACAAGTCCATCTCCAGAGATCTTGATGTTCCTTTGTCCACGGTGCGCAACATAATCAAGAAGTTTACAACCCATGGCACTGTAGCTAATCGCCCTGGACGTGGACGGAGGAGAAAAATTGATAAAAGGTTGCAACACAGGATAGTCCAGATGGTGGATAAGCAGCCCCAATCAAGTTCCAAAGAAATTCAAGCTGTCCTGCAGGTGCAGGGTGCATCAGTTTCAGCTCAAACTATCCATCTACATTTGAGTGAAATGAAACGCTATGGCAGGAGACACAGGAGGACCCCACTGCTGACACAGAGACATAAAAAAAGCTAGACTGCAGTTTGCCAAAATGTATGTAAGTAAGCCAAAATCCTTCTGGTAAAACATCTTGTGGACATATGAGACCAAGATTCTACTACATCATTCTACTGTTTACCGAAAACGGAATGAGGCCTACAATGAAAAGAACACAGTACCTACAGTCAAATATGGTGGAGGTTCAAAGATGTTTTGGGGTTGTTTTGCTGCCTCTGGAACTGGGTGCCTTGACTGTGTGCAAGGCATCATGAAATCTGAAAATTACCCAAGGATTTTGGGTCGCAATGTAGGGCCCAGTGTCAAAGCTGGGTTTGCGTCCTAGGTCATGGGTCTTCCAGCAGGACAATGACCCCAAACATACTTAAAAAAGCACCCAGAAATGGATGGAAACAAAGCGCTGGAGAGTTCTAAAGTGGCCAGCAATGAGTCTGGATCTAAATCCCATTGAACACCGGTGGAGAGATCTTAAAATTGCTGTTGGGAGAAGGCACCCTTCAAATATGAGAGACTTGGAGCAGTTTGCAAAAGAAGAGTGGTCCAAAATTCCAGTTGAGAGGTGTAAGAAGCTTGTTGATGGTTATGGGAAGCGATTGATTTCAGTTATTTTTTCCAAAGGGTGTGCAACCAAATATTAAGTTGAGGGTGACAATTTTGTTTGGCCCATATTTGGTTTTGTGTGAAATTATGTCAAATTTGCCTTTTTTCCCCCACTGTTTTTTGTGTTGTTCTAATACACACAAAGGAAATAAACATGTGTATAACAAAACGTGTAATTGCAATAATTTTCTGGGAGAAATGCTTCATTTTCTGGAAAAAAATTCAGGGGTGCCAACACTTTCGGCCATGACTGTATTTCCCAATTCCTCTCATTTTTCCTTCTCCCTTTCTCTATTCTTCTCCTCTATCTTTTCTCTTCTCATTTTTTCCCTTCCCTCTCCCTTTTCTCTTTTCTCTCTGCCTCTCAAACAGAGACAACCAAAAAATCACTCCATTGCTAACTTACTAGATGCTCATTCGCTCTTGCCAAAGGAAGCCCAGCCCACATTTTGTGTTTTAAAAAGAATAAATACTAATAGATTTAGTGTTGTAGAATCAGCAAGAGCACAAAGGATTTGACCACCTACCTAAAGTGCCACATGTAAAAGGCTATAAAACAGAGAGCTCACTCCTGAATGTCCATAAAGGTTTTCCAATGTTTATCGTTAAGAACCCTGTGAAGAACACATGAGATCTCAGCCAGAGAGACCTGACCAAATAAAGTCATGTAGAAATCTGCAGATGGTAATAATTGAATTCTTAAGATCTGAAAGAAGCTGTGTTGTTAAAATCTGCCATAGAGAGGTTCTGTTTTCAATGATCACACTTTTAACTTACTAGTAAATAAAGCCATAACAAAGATTTTTGTCTCCCTCTAACAAACAAACATAATAATGCTGCACAACATTGACACCTCAGAAGACTTTAAACCAATCACTTATCATTTTAAGTCAGCCTCTTGGCCAATCACTGATCTTTCTTTTGGAGTTTAGATTAATCAAGCCTTTTATATGATCTAATAAACATGAATTAACAGGAGTTATATGCACACATTCACTCAAAAAACAGCTGCAGAATGTGTGCTGAGTTGGAGTCTGGCAGCTGTGATGTCTGGTGTAGCAGACATGGTGTCTGCAAATACATATATGGAGAAGCTCATATTTACAACACTAACTACGCCTGATGTACACTGCCATCTATGGACCCCTGACATGAAGCACAGCACAAATAAACACACCACACATAAAAACATATTCATATACTACTTGTCTGTAGACTAATGTCCTTTTCAATGAGCTATGCAACAGAAAATGTAAAGCTTTTCCCATATACACCCCTTTTTACAAAGAAACTAAATAAAACAAAAAAAAGACTCTTCACCTCAACTGCTCTCTGGAACACTTCTCTTGCATACCGTGCACCTCTTTCCGGTGGACTTTTTTGTTTCCCTCAGGTACTCTCTCATTTTGGGTTTAACTTCCCATCTGTTATATGGCACCAATTCCATATCAGCATCACAAAATTTGAAAAACAATAAATAAAGCAAACAGAAAATAATCTCTCAAATAATAAATAGTTGCTATTTTGGTCAGTGCATCAATGCAGATCCATAGACTGTTACATCATTAATATATGAGGGTAAAACATGGCATTATCTAATATTAGACTGTGTTGAAAACTGGAGAATGTATGGTGTCAGCAAAATATGCAAAATGTGATTTTTAAAGTATGTAAAATATTTTTTTATTTTACTAATGCTGCAACTGCTCATGTAAACTACACAGGACTGCCTACTGACTGTGTGAGATTTAAAATGAGCAGTGAAATAGTGGAGCTGTCAACAAGGTCTAGAGTTCAGTGATGATGGGACATAAATGCTCTAAATGTCTTTCCTGTCAAAACATTCTACAGGGGTGTAATTATACTCCAGTTAAATAAGTAGAAACAGAATTTGGCAACACAAAAAGTGTCATAGAACGTGAGCATATTTTGCGACTGCGTTTAGGCACATTCTGCACTGAGGCTATTAGTCTGTTCAGCACATCTCTGCTAGAGTTAAAGAGAATTTCCCAACAAATGCAATGGAGACAATGTCTCAAATTTGTACCTTGTTTTACAAAAGATGGAGAAA
>BRDA01006272.1:1193-16663 GCA_036984385.1 Crenuchus spilurus
CACACACACACACACACACACACACACACACACACACACTCCTGTAACTCAGTACGATTTCCTGCAAATTCCAAAGTCGGATCCTGGCTGGAACATTGCAGCCCGCCACGTCACTCCATTTCTACCATCTACTACTGCAACTCTCTCTCTCTCTCTCTCTCACACACACCCACACAACAAAGAGCTGGATAAGTCGGGATGTTGCTGTTTCTACTAAAGCCGTGAGGAGGTTCGACAGACCCCCCTGGACGGGACAGAAAGGACAAATGCTTGTGTCTCACGTCTGAACCGGGACTCTATCCAGGCCTTGGACAGACACACACACACAGTCTTCAACACGGTGAGCCATCAGCATGTTTCACTTTAAAGTAGAGCAGAAGAGCAGTGAGGAACTCTGAGTAAACGTCTACAGTATGAAGTGTCTCCAGTCTGTGCTGCACAGTTCTTATGGATAACCTCAGATTTAGAAAAGGGCGAAAACAATCACACTTACTGGCCAGATATTGACCCTTAGCATTTACTGACCTTCACAGATGAAGGCCTGTGCCATGCTGGAGTGCAATTTGTATCCTTTATGTCCACAGCCATGATATAATACACTTATCTTGGCTTATCGCAGCCGTTCTTTACCCAAACGATGGTGAATAACTTTAATACTAATGAAGATCTGGTGATGACATGTAGAGTAAATATACCCCAGCCTGTGTGGAAAAGACTGATGTTACAAAATGTCCAGCATGCAAGATCCAGTGCTGTGTCCATGCAGATAACTGAGGTCTTTAATGTCTCACTGAAGCGGCAGGAGACCGATGGAGACAGCTGGACGGGCGCCGGCCTCTACTCCTACATCCACACCTATTAGTCATCAGAAATGAACTCCTGTCTACCTGCACTGTAATCATTCGCCAGTGCATTTCACACAGACTGAGGTTTATTTAATGACCATTTCATCCTCAGACCTTCATTAGTACTTAAGTTATTCACAGTAGTTTGGGCAAATAGATGGAATTAGTTGCTGATCCAAATAAAGCGAGACTTCATTACTGTCTTCAGAACGTCCTGATTAGGTTAAACAAAGAATGTTAGATTTGGGTTGGAGGTACACTCGTGTTAGCCTTATCAGTGCGGCCGAGCTGAATGTTTGCTCTTTCTCTCTGTGACCAGGGCAGTGACCAGTGGTCCGGTCGATGGTTCTGCACCCCTCCCCCCCGCCTGCCCAGTGTTCAGACTACCTGTTCATCATGCTGCAGCTGAACAGTAGTCCGCACATTGGTTAGGCTGGGTCGGGACACACATACATGGAGGGTCAGGCATGTATCCAGTCTACTGAATGAGGACCCACAGCTACACAGGTCTTAAACATATTATTTAAAACAAATGAGCTCAGCAGTACGTATGTTTATGCATGTAAACATGTAAACATCCATAAATACGGTAATGCTGGAAAAGTAGCTGACGTCTTGAGTGAGTTTGAAGAACAACACTTGGTTCCAGATGATCGTTGATGCTCCTCAGCCATCACATGGACTTGATGAAAGCAGAACACTTGATTTAACATAACGAAGTATTGGGTAACAAAAACAGGCATTGGCTGAAGTTAAATATTACCCAACAGCCCTGAAGGGAAGTCTGGAAAGGGTTAAACTAAAAGTCATGACTCTCGATTCATGTCATTTGAATCAAATTTTAGTGTTTTAGGAGCCAAAAACTCTTACGGCCCAGATAAATAACATAAATCTGAATCTTCTACACTTCTCAGGTGCCTTAAACATCTAGCCAGCACTGTTAGCAGTGCATGCTTACAAAATATTACACTGTACTTGCATTTTATTGACACTCACAAATAAAAGCCTGTGATTTTTCTGTTTAGAAGTCTTAGTTTTGTGCATTAGGAGTTGGGATTACTAGTTCTGACCGATAATCATAACTGTTAAATCTTACAAACCTGGTAAAACCAAAAATACTTAATAAATCTGGCATAAGTCCCATCCACAGTGCTATTTGTTTGGTAAAAATGTGAATCACATGTTGAGTAAAACTGTTAAAACCTTAAAATCACTATTTTTATTCATGTTCTAATATTAAAACTATATTTTAAGTTGTAAGAGTTGCACCACTGTAAATGATCACACTACAGATATCAAATTTACTCGTGCATCTCAAAAACATGGCTTACAGCTCATGAAAATCAGAAAATCCAGACGTCTATTACTGTGTAGTTTCACTAGAGATGCATTTAAGAAAGCTTTCCGGATCTTACCAAAGTCGAGCTGAACGCACTTCTAAAAGAAACTTCCATCCCTGTTAACTTTTTCTATATGTAAAGTTTACAGCTAACTCACCTCTTCATCTTTGTACCAGGACAGTGACTCGGCGGTCAGGACGAACCAGTATTCTTTAGATCCTCCCTTCATGATGCTGATGTTGATGGTCAGCCAGCCCTTGCGGATCACCTGCAAAGAGCAGAGTAGGGTGGGGCAGCGCACAGGTCAGAAAAGTGCATCAATTCAGCTCAACAACACCTATCAGTCCCGCAGGTGTCTGTGTGCTAAAGCTTAAAGCCTCACAAAATAAATAAATAAATAAAAATACAGCTGACCACACTTACCTGCTCAAAGGAAAGCCTGGCTTAAGCTCTTACCTTAAATTTATCAATTACCTTACGTTAAACGTATCAATTACCTTACGTTAAGCATATCATTTACCTTACGTTAAACGTATCAATTACTTTACGTTAAACGTATCAATTTCCTTACGTTAAACGTATCAATTTCCTTACGTTAAACGTATCAATTACTTTACGTTAAACGTATCAATTTCCTTACGTTAAATGTATCAATTTCCTTACGTTAAATGTAATAATTACCTTACGTTAGATGCATACATTACTTTACGTGAAATGTATCAATTTCCTTACGTTAAACGTATCAATTTCCTTACGTTAAACGTATCAATTTCCTTACGTTAAACGTATCAATTTCCTTACGTTAAACGTATCATTTACCTTACGTTAAACGTATCAATTACTTTACGTTAAACGTATCAATTTCCTTACGTTAAATGTATCAATTTCCTTACGTTAAATGTAATAATTACCTTACGTTAGATGCATACATTACTTTACGTGAAATGTATCAATTACTTTACGTGAAATGTATCAATTTCCTTACGTTAAATGTATCAATTTCCTTACGTTAAATGTATCAATTTCCTTACGTTAAATGTATCAATTTCCTTACGTTAAATGTAATAATTACCTTACGTTAGATGCATACATTTTCTTACCTTAAATTTATCAGTTTCCTTACTTTAAATCTATCAATTTCCTTACTTATCTTAAATTTATCCTCAATTCTCTTACCTTAACTTACATTAACATTCAATGCCTTTACCTTAAATTAGGTGTACCATGTCAGGTGTCAAAAGTTTGCTTCATTAGCTTCAGTAAATGATGTCACTGAGTACGGTGTAGCTACATTAGTCTCCAGAGTAAAGAAGCAAACTTCAAACATCAGCCATGTTTTGGTTGACTGTGGCTGCATTTGGTTATACTGTAATACCAGTAAAACATCTAACATTTAGCCTTCTAGAATGATCCCTTAAAATACCTTAAATTAGGACTTAAAAAGAATAAACCGCATGCAAATGAGTCCATGTTAATAGTGTCTTTCCTGCAGGACAACACCGTCCACACCAATCAGAACTCTAGAGGAGCAAAGGTCAGGGATCGGCGGTGGTGTGTTAGGGTTTAAGTGGTCAGTGGTCAGTATAAGCTAGGCTGCACTCTGTTAAAACGAAGAGGGGCGTTAGTGGGGTTAATGGAGAATCGACACACTGGTGCAGGTTAGACCTAAAACAAAAAACACACCTAAAGAGGAGAAAAAGTGGGCATTTTATGAGAAATGTGGTGAGAGAAAGAGAGAGATAAGCATTATGGTCACATGTGGGGTGAACAGTGAGGGGGCAGAGACTGAGGTGGAGGAAAGATTTGGTACTAAATAAAGTGACTTAAGCCCAGTGGAGTGAGTTGTAGTATACTGTGGTTAAAGGAAGGCTGTGGACAGACCTCCACAGTGCCCCCCATTGGCTTGACAAAGTCAGGAGTCTTTCCCAATGACTCTTACTGGTGTGTTGTACTTGATCCTCAGACTCCCACATAAGAGATGACATTGTTATCCACTACCCTAACCAACCGCGCTCAACATTTAGCCCATTTCCTGAACTTTCTCTTAACGTCTTAACCTCAAAATAAAACCTAAACCTAACCATAAATCTGGTCCTAACTCTAATCTTAATGCTATTAAACATCAACTTTCTATCCAAATAAAATGAAACCCAAATTAAAATGGAAATTTCTTAAATTAGGAATCCTCTTCCTATTTAAAAAGATTCATTTAATGAAGTGCTATATCAAATGTAAGAATTGACTCAAAGCTATAAAACTGCAATAAAAACTGGCCAAATGGAAAAAAATAACTTCTAATTTCTAATAAAATTATTTTATTTTAAGTTGCTCCTAAAAACTGGCCATATTGCTGAACTCTATCAGCACATATAAGGTGATAAGGAGCGGGGCTTATTATGGACACATCCCATGCTCATATGACTGGCATTTTATTTGCTAAAATGTGTGTATTATAATAAATACAATTCTAAATTATAAAAAATTTAATCAAATGCAAATGATGAGATCTGCAGCTGGACTAAACCACCACCTCTCCTTTCTTCTCTCTTTTCGCTGTGCTCTCCACAAGACCGAGTGAGTCAGAGAAAGAACAGAATCTGTGGTCAGACTGTGCCAATACAAATGAGGACCAGGACAGAAGCAGAACAGTGAAAGCTATGGTTAGCGTTTGCCTTGATGGGGAAATGCCTTTAAAACGGTGAACATGGGACTTAATTTTATTAAAAAAAGACGAATAAAGAACAGCTCAGAGAAAAGGACAAGACAATGACGTTCAGTCTCATTCATCAGCAATGCCTAACCTGAGAGCCCACATTTGTTGATGGCATGCAGGCTTGGACTCCACACATACTCTATAGGCCAAAAGTCTGGAAGCAGCACTAAATGTTACAAAAATAATTCATGAACAATGTAGAAGAATGTATGTCCTTCCAAAATGTGGAAGACTAGTGATAGACTGGTTAATTGATTAGCTAATTGGGCCGGATATTGACATATTTAGACACTCGGCACCGTCCACAAGGCTGATAAACAAAAAAAGTCATTTGAAGGCAGCCTAATCGGTGTAGCTGCTGTAGAACATTGTTAGAACCCCCCCTAGTGTCAATGGTACCACTCTACAGAGGATGACTAATAAATCTCTGAAGTCTACAAATGTTTGTGTCCTGTTTGTTTATTTACCCAAACAACCATGAATAATTTTTAAATTAATGAAATTGTGATGAAATAAACCTCAGTCTGTGTGAAATTGACTGACATATGATTACAGTGCAGGTAGACGGGTGTTCATTTATGATAACTAATAGGTGAGGATGTAGGAATGGAGGCCGGCGCCCGTCCAGCCATCTCCATCAGTCTCCTGCCGCTGCAGTGAGGCATTAAAGCCCTCAGCTATCCTCGTGGACACAGCACTGGATCTTAGTTATTTCCCTCTGCAAATTGTGCAACAATCCATGCATAAAGTATCAGCACACAGTACAGGAGGAAGTGGTCATGGGGTTATTGGTGGATGACCTGTCACAGCATGGAGCATTAGATTCAATGTGTTTGGAAGCTGGTGATGGGCATTTTCAGCACATGTTGTAACAGTCTTTTTCACACAGACAGGTTTATTTAGTCCAAATTTCATCAACAGATCTTCGTTAGTATTAACGTATTAACTGTTTGGGTAAAGAAGCCCTGTATTTGATCATTTCTACATGCAATCTAACACTGCAGAGCAGAGACGACAAAAGGATGAACGTTGGTGGTAAATATAAAGTAAATGGCAATACGAGGGTAAAGATTTGCAAACATGTCGCTAAATCAGAATGTTTCCAAAACATTTAAAACCTTCACTGCTTCCACACTTGGCATGTAGAGTAGCTGCAGTCATCCTCAAGCCCATCAATGTCAAGATCATCTTCAGGTTCACTATTAAAAGGCCAGAGCACAGGTCTTCAGCTCTGGATTTAGAAAATTCCACATACTGGTCCTGGACTCTGGGACACATAGTTGTAGTTCAACAAAATTCAGGCAAATTGGATTCAAGGCTTGAAGGTCTTTTGAGTAGAACTTTCTCAAAAAAGCACCAAACTACATCTACTCAACATTAACCTGCACCTATCAACAGCAACTAGGCCAAACATCTGCACTACATACCAACACAGGAACATTAATTAACATCTGAATCAAAGGATAGAGTCAAATAAAGAGCATCCTCTAATTAAAGTCAACAGCTGATCAATCACCTCAAAGTAATTTATCCAATTAAGAAAACAGAAAGACCTCCAACGGGTTAGCTGAGCCAGAAGTTCTGATTATTCAAATCATAATTAATTATTAAAATTTTATTAGAGATATTAGCACCGCTTAGTCCCATTACTGACTTCATTATACCAAACCCATGTGATTCATTAAGAAGAGAGTGGGATTAGAATGAGCCACAAAGGAAGACTTTCTCCTCTTTGCAGAAATGTTAATAGTAATAGTCTTGATTGGTTGTTCTCCAAATCAATTAAAATAATATTCACTTCATTTATTGGCCACTCAGACAAACAGAAAGACCAACTAAGTACACATTCAAACAAAATGTAATAATGAAGTTTGACCCTGGATCCTGATTGGTTCAATTTTCTCCCAGCCCCTCCCCACCCACGGTGACATCACGACAGATTCCTCCACAAGGCAAACTCGGCGCCCCCTGGAGGAGCTGCCAGCACTCAGCCAGATGACAGGAAAACCAAGGCTTTGTGTGCATTACAGTATAAACTTCTGCATTCATTAATGCAAAAAAAAAAAAAAACACGTTAAAGTAGTAGTTCATCCAGAAATCACAATTACAGCATTTCCCACAATTTACACCATCTTGTTTTTGTTTGTTTTTTTTGTTTTTTTTAAAGCTGTTCGGACATCATCACTAACAACATCACTGCAGAAATTATCTCTTTTCAAGATATCTAGTGTGAATATCTGATATTTCCCATTTTTAGAAGATTGTAAGCTGATTTTAAAATATTTTATCATGTAATCAGACATGTCTTACTTGTTTTAATATATTTTATTAAGTAAATTTCTCCCTACATGGGCAAATGCTTTAAGAAAATTGTTTTGAACCAAAATATATTATTAACAATACACTGCAAAAAACAATTTTTAAGAAAGTAAAAAAAAAACCTTGTTTATGGATATTTTTTCTTATTTTTGTGTAAAAAGAAAAAATATTCTTAACAAGCAAGTTTTGCACAAGAAAATTAAGCTCATTCTAAGAACATGTCTAACTTTTTCTTAATAAGATATTTCAGCTCATCTTGAGCTTCATTTACCAGTTACAGGGTGTGACTATGGTTTGGTTGAAATTCCAGAATAAGAATAAGATTATTTTTCTTATTTAAAGAATAAGGCCACAAATTCTCAATTTAAGAAATGTATTTAATGACTCTTTAAATCAAGAGTTCGTAACACATTAAAAAAAATATTTCTTAAGAAAAGCAATTTTTGCACGTTTCTTTCATTTTTGACAATTTAGTTTAATTTAAAAACACATACTGTATGAGTTATATTAATTTGCTAGTTATAAAAATTCTAGCCAAGCAACTTTTGCTTACCCCATTGGCAGATTTATTTTCTCAAAACAAGAAAAATTTATCACATTTAGGAATATTTGGCTTATTTAAAGTAGTACTGTTTTTGCAGTGTATATAACAAGCTTAGTTTTCTCAAAGTGACATTTTTTAAACATTTAGACTAGATTTAAGATGATTTCACTTGCTTGCGTTTCTTTGCAGTATATAACTCAATAGTCACCTAAATAGCATTTCCAACAAAACACACAAATGCTCAATTCACATCCATCTTCATTAAGACTGCACAGAGCAGTCCAACTAAAGAGACTAAATTTAGACATGTGAGGTGATGCCCTACATCTACAGGAAGTGGAAAATTATGCAAATATAATTTGAGGTAAAGACTTCCTTTAATACTAGGTAACATCCAACACTTCTGACACTTTGACTGTTGCTGAGTGCACTACAGACCTTAATAAGCAGCTATGATGGCAGGTTCTGCTCCAGCATCCAGAAAAATAAATATAGTTGAGACTTTGGCTGAACTATTTGGAGAACAATATCTAATTGCGATTTAGGACTAATATTACGATTCAGACCTTAACCTTCTGGAGTCTGAAGGTACTTCACTGTGATGTAGCCTGACGTGCCTTCAATTTTTACAAATTACATCCATCTAAATTACTTTTTCCTCAAAGTGTTACACAGACTTTTGTTCAGCACAAACTCAGACACAACACTATCAAAACAGTAAGAGTGTCATAAATCTATACTTTTATTAAATCTGCTCTAAACTTAGACTTTACAGACCTGTTTTCAGATATTGTGAAAACACACTCTAAACATTTGTAGCCAAGACTTTTGAGCTCAGAGGTGTTGGCTACATACTGCTCATTACAGTTTTTAGACATTGTATGTGGTTTTATTTGTAAAGCTTAACTAATGTGAGGTGACACTTCATTTTCACTCATTGAGTGGCTCCTAGATTGAAAATCTTTGAGATAGGTGTGAAACACCCAGGTGAGATGTCTTTGTTCATGTTCACATTCCACAGCCGCTAATCCACCAATGGAATGTACAGAATCATCAGGTCATTATCATATGAATGACAGATCGCGTCATTTGGTGGGAAAAAATGTGCAGCTGTACGACTTGCTTTGAAAAACGTGTCTCTGCTTATTTAAACTCCTCAAGAATCTAAACATATATTTAGATTCAAGTGTATATATTTGAAAAGTAGACCCTTTAAGGTTTCCAGGGTGTGTTTAGTTTTGTTTCTAGGATAAAATCTCACATTGTGGTATATAAGTGTTGTGTAATTTTGTTAATATGCTGCCAGTGGGAGCACCGACTCCAGAGGTTTAACTGCAGTTCAGACCTGTTTTTGTTGTTGTTGTCCCCAAAATAATCATGATGATAAACTGTGACACTGTGTTCATTTGACATATCTTCACAAAATGTGATTAAATTGTAATTACCTAACAAAATTAGTGGGAGGAGTAGTGTGATTATCTATAAAAGGTGACCAGATCTCTGAAATAAAACCGGGGACATTTTCAAATCTGAGGTCAAAATATCACTAAACTATACAAATTTTATACTTATAATAAAGTTAAAGTTTCATGGGTTTTAGCAATGCTACTGAAATAAACTCTGGTGAAGGCCAACGGATGACATTGGCTACGTACTAAGTAGCTTTGTCTGAAAAATCATACAGTACTCTACCACAGAGAGTGAAGCTTTTTGTAAACTATAGAAAATGTGATGCCATTAAAAAAAAAAAAATCGCAATTTTTTTCGCCAACACTCGAGTACATTGTATAATGATACAAATCAGTTGTACCCATCGCTGGGTAGTATGATTCAAGTTCCATAACCCTACCCATGTTTTAACCCCATGCTCTTAAAATCCATTTGTGTTGATGTTGTAGACTTGAGGATAGTTTCTGGTGGAGTTTTACACAGCAGTATTCTCTAAAACTAGGTGAGCATGTAGTAGAAGAGGCTAGTAGAGGCTACAGCCCCTCTGTTGGCCAAAACAAGTTATCTGTCAATCTGCTGGTCTTTCTTAGGACTGTGTGGTGTGTTAACTCAGTTGGAAACATCTGGTCACCCTAGTTATCTGGATTAACTATAATTATAGCCTAACACCTAATAAAGCCATAAAATACCAAGTACGCCAACCTTGTGTACAATCTATATAGGCCCTGAATGTCCAGTTGCAGTTGCCCTATCAACATAGCTGCTTGAAGTCTCTACTCATTGAATAAACCTAGCTGGAAGGCAAAAATGACATTTTCAGAAGTTAGTAGGATGTGTTCAATTACTTTAATTATTTGTGGGTTAGGTTAATGCCAGTAGGGCATCCAAAAGGTATGAGGAGAGCTAGTGCTGTTACCAATTACTGATAACAGCGATGGGAAAAACTGCAGCCAATGAAATTCCTCCCGAGATTTCAGCACTTAAAGTGTCTGAGGACTATACCTTCTCCTGGTCACATTTTCTCAGTTCACCGAGCTGTGGAGCAGAAGAAGAAAACAGCTTTTTCACAGCCCGTCAAACATCAGCTGAAGAGGGGCGACCTAAAGCATAACCCAATGCTCCGATTTACTGAATGCCATAGCCTCAGTTTTCCTGATTGGCTGAGCCCTGGTGACCCCTAACTGGGCAGGGCTTGTTAAGGTGGAGTACTTACCAGTATTTCGCCCTGCAGTGACAGGTAAAGGGGAGGGTCAGCGGGTGGTAAATTAAGGAGAGAGGGAGGGAAGAACAAGCAAAGCGAGGTGGGAGAGATGAAGAAAAGGAGACAGGAACAAGGTAAACGAGAGCAAAAGATGAGGTGTTGGGGTGGGTTAAAAGAGCAGAGGGAACAAACAGACACAAAGAGAGAGAGAGAGAGAGAGAGAGAGAGAGAGAGAGAGAGAGAGAGAGAGAGAGAGAGAGAGAGAGAGAGAGAGAGAGAGCAACAAGAACACGATTACATGCAATTAGATTAACTTGCGGTACGACAAAATCAGATTTATCAGAACGGCTGCTTCACTGTCACAGTCCAAATCCATGCACTTTTCTAAATTAACACTTTCTAGAAAACAAAAGAAAAAGTTAATTGAGGCATAACAAGATGCAATAAAATAAAAACTGATTTCTCATTGGCTGTGCTGATCGTCATGCCTGCTGAGTGCTGCGTGCAGGTAGTAATGCAGTGGTAGTGGAAGCACAGCAAAGGGCAAAAGTGGGCACTTGCTTCACTGAGTCACCCCTCAACTTTCGGGAATCCACTCTACTACTGCTCCCCTTAGTAGCACTTTAAAGTGTACGAGATCAGCCTTAACATTAAAACCATCAAACAGGCACCGAGTGGCTCAATTGGACTAAGGCACTATGATCAGAGGATAACGAGTTTGAATCCCAGTCATTCTTCTTGGCATCGAGGCCTGATAGAGCAAAATTGGGTGGGTAGATGGTGCTCTCTCCTCATCACTACTAAATAATGTCCAGTGGCTCAGGTCTGTTAGCGGATGTCTTAGTATTATTATTTATTAACATATTATATTTTATTATTTAGAGCTCCCCCTAGTGTCAGTGTCACCACTCTACAGACAGTCTTATCAGTGTAGCTGCTGTAGAACAATGTTAGAGCTCCCCCTAGTGTCAGTATCACCACTCTACAGGCAGATGAAGGACTGATAAACCTTTTCTTTCATCTCAGGTCAAAAATGATTTTAGTTAATATATTTTATATGTTCTCAGATACACAAAAAAGAACATACTGGCCATCAGCATTGGCCAACCTTGCTGCCTTATCCTGCAAGTTCTGAGGTGGAGCTGCAATGGATCTGACTTGATATTCCAATCCCACAGATGCTCTGAATGAGATCTGGGTAATCTGGAGAACACTGTTGGTAGATGCTGACCACTGCTGACCAGGAGCACCACACAAGCCTTGTTGCTTCAGAGATATTCGAAGCCAGTTGCCTGGTTCTTGTCAAAATGGCACAGGTCTGCATGACTGTATTATTCTCCGGCATCCGTCTACAAGAATCCCAAACCTTCACATTTACCACCGATACAAGATAATCCATGTTATTTGAGTGGTATTAATGTTTTGGCTGATTAGTGCTCATGGGAGTCTTCCATACAGCTAAACCAGTGAAACATTACAGACTGGGGAGCAACACATTAAGAGTTTAAGGGATTCTTAACAGCTGGTCATGGATTTTTAGCAGCAAGGTACACAGGAAAGGATCTAATCGTTATTAAAAAGGGAGCATGTGGGGAAAAAACAGATCAACAAGAAGAGTGTTATGAGGCAGAGTGAGAAGAGGTACCTGGTTTGGGACGGCCCTTTTCTTGTTCACATGTGTGTTCCTCTGTTGAGCACTACAGAGAGAAGCAGAACAGGGTTAAATATTGAGCATTTCGTGGAAAAAATTAGTCTAAAATGTAGGTAAAAGGGCAAAAACTGAGTGAGGCACAACCTAAAACCTTTGCAGCTTCGGCTAAACCATTTCAAAGTACTCTTTATGTCTAAATGTTTGTGGACATCCTTCTAATCAATGCAATCAGCTACTTTAAGGTGACACACAGCTGGTCTAGTCCATTGTGGTCAATGAACTGATTACAGACATGGCGACAGACGCGGTCCAGGCTGAAGGATGCGTGTGGGTGTAGATCTATTCGCCCACCTGTTGCTGCTGCACCCAGGAAGGGTACCGTCCTCCAGCCTTCGGTTGTCAAGACTGAAAGGTGATGTCACGAGAAGAATTAACAATGGCTAGTGTGACACTGCATGGGGCCGCATGCACAGCGGGCGGGGTCAAACGAGGCCAAGCGGTCACACGCCACCGCTAAGAGCCAATCAAACTCCACGGAGCCTCTACTGTACATGCAATCATCAACTTCCATTAATGACCGACTCCATGCTGTAGACAGTCTTATGCAAAGTTTGTGCACCCCGGATGCTTAAAATAAGTTAAAACATCCTCTACAGAGAACAAATTAAAACAGATTTCAAGAAATGGTTCCCCCAGAAAAGCCCCGCCCAACCAATCGTCTTCTCACCTCTCTGTGCCAGACTTCCAGTTTTACTTTCACTTTCTTTGCTTGTAAACAACATTAGGCTACCACATCAATCACACATGAACTGCTGATTCTTTTAATGCCAAAATGTTTGTTTTCCTTATTTATTTATAGTGAAAGAGCGCTTTTCAGCGAAGAAGTTACACCGTAAATGCTGCTAAACAGCATCTTGCCCAATAAACTATTCTAGACAAAGTACAAATATTAAAATCAGCTCCATATCTGTGATAAAAACTAATTATTCACTATTTTATTGAATTATTGTTTTCAGATTTGGGCTTTTACTCAACATAGCTTTTTAGCGACTAAGGTTGTTTATGTCATTATTACATCACTATGACTTGTATGCATTTACTATGTGGAGGAAAGATGGAGGAAAAAGAAAGGAAAGACTAGACAGTGAAAGTCCAAAACACAGAAACAGTAAATAAGATTTTTTTAATGTAAGATTCAATGAAAAAAAGTGTACAAAAGGTACATTTGTAAGACTAATCTCGCCTCTAATATCACGACATGGCATCAACCAACCCTAACAGCCACTTGAGTGAACAAGAGTGAACCACTTCTTTAATATTTTGGTAAAGAAAATAAAAAGTGCATTTTAACATCACATTAAAAATAGACATGTTTTTAAAAGGTTTGTTGTCTGCAGAAGATTTTTTTGGGGGGAAAACTAATAAAATGTAGTTTAACTGAAGTGCCCACACAACTGCAGCAGACTGTATTAAAGCTTTCAGCTGTAAATTTGTGTTTTTAAGGAGTAACATGGTTAGAAAAATGCCCCACAAAGAGTTTTTAAAAATCATGAATTTTTACATTTGTGCTAAATTACAACTCATTACCTCCAAATGATTCTGGATGGCATTCATCACTCACTCACTGCCGACCATGCAGGATGATCAGAGTTAGCCTAGCATGGAGGACACTGATCTATGGGTACTTCAGTTAGCCTGACTGAGGAACGTGGACATGGTCAGGACAGTCTGTCTTATAGGGAACAACAGGAAACCACGCGCTATTAATAATGACTTAAACCCAGCAGGCGGGTCCGGGCAATGCTAATGAGGTCATGCTAACGGCTGCTTTTCACTCATCAGCCATGCTTGTGCTTGTTGGCTGAAGAACAGCTTTAATGAATTTCGTTATGGTGTAATGTACTCATGCCCCACACTGCAACAAGTCTGGTTTAGAGGTCTAGTCCAGGTCTACAGGCAACATTAAAGGGCCCATATGTCATATCTACATGTACTTGTCATAATGTATTTTACAGGCTCATTTTACAATTGTGTTACTGTGCCTTTAAGACTGATATATACAGTACTACATCAACAATACTTATATTCTTTACATTTAAAGTGACATGTTCCAGTTATTTTCGTATTAACGTTGAGAAGTTTGGCTTAGAGCTCAGCGCACCAAGTTGGAATCCTGAACATGCTGCTTGCCATTGTCAGCCGGGGCCCAAAAGAGCTTAACTGGCTGTGCCCTCTCTGGGTGGGTAAGATGGCACTCTCTCCCCAGCACTACTAAGTAATGTTGGCTGGCTCAGGTGTCTGCCAGGTGATACATCAGAACTGGGACCCCTGAGCTTTCCTCTGAGCACGTTGGGTCGCCTGGCGACGATGTATCGGCAGCAGTTAGAAAAGAGGTGGAGCTTGACTTCACATGCATCGGAGGAGGCCTGTGTTAGTCTGCAGCCTCCTAGAATCAGAGATCCAGAATCTTAAAGTATTAGAATATTTAATTTGGAGTGAATTTAGGTAACACTTTATAGTAACTTTTATTAATAGCTCATTAACTAATGATTAATAACTGAACAAATCATTAGTTCATGAGAATTTGAATATGAACAAATGTTTATAAATGACACACACACACACACACACACACACACACACACACACACACACACACACACAGAGATTAGCTGCCCTAAAAGTGCTTGATTCAATAATCAGTCCTGGCACTGTGAATGGGTGGAGCTAACCTCTTGCAGGCTGAAAGTGCATGATTGTTTGTGACATCACAAAAACAGAGAATTTAAAATGAAATGTTTTTCAGCTTAAGTTCCTTAAATTGACTATATGGATGTAGGAGTGAGTGACATTTTGAAGCAGTGTTTATGTACGACATCCCACTCTTATTCCACAACATGCTGGTATTCTGTGATACGGGCCCTTTAATATCAACCTCTCTGACACTCATTCCCCACAACACCAGGCCTGGGGGCAGCGGAAACTTCAAAAGCTGAATATGTGGCTGCACATACTTGGCAAATCCAATGAAGTCCTCATGGTTGGTGTTGATGTAGGAGAGCTCGATGTCAATCAGCAAAAGAACCTGAGAAGAGGACAAACTGAGAATAAATGTATATACAGAACGTATAATAAAGTATGTAATATTGTCTGAGCTTTCCAGCCCAAATATGCTCAGCAGCTGAAGATTTGATTAAGATTTATGTTTTAAAGCTGAAATGTATGTTAGATTTTGGGCTAGTGTCTGTTTGTGTAGTGTGACTTTCTGTTACAAAATAGGTGGAGCTTTGGGGGATCTGGCAACCCTGTATTTGTGAGACTGATGTTAGTAAAACAGAGGTGTTAGTAGCTGATGTGTGATGCAGTATTAGAGGATCTGGTAACCCTGTATTAGTGAGACTGATGTTA
>BRDA01006277.1:5835-16133 GCA_036984385.1 Crenuchus spilurus
TATATATATATATATATATAAGATGGAGAAACCAAGACCTCACCACTGAGAGGTGGTGTGCTAACCACCACCAAGCCACCATGCCACCCATACTCAAAACCAGTGACTTCCACCTTTAGATCTATGTATTATTACATCATCATTTTTGTTTTTGTTGCTTTGAAAATACATGATGAGTATTATTGATTTTGCCAAATCAATACAGTAGAGTCTCCAACTTTTGATCAATTTCACACCAATTCAACAGACACTGGCATCACATACTTTAGTATGAACATTGAGCGGACTAAACATGATTCATTTCCAGGTCACAAATCTATCAGGATAAATGTTTCAGAGATGCTATAAAAAGTGAAAATAAAACCACAACGTCTGGCCTGCTGTCATAAACCAAACAGCATGCACATAATGTAGCTACAACTATAAAACCCAACAAACCCTGAGCAGATACAGGACTGTTCTTATAGCCAGAGGAGGCCAGCAAGAGCAGAGCAGCACAAGCTGGTAGCAAACAGTGACTTTGAACATGTGATTACTGAACATTGTGTGACTTTTGGTTACAGCAAAGACTTCAAAAACAGCTACAGACAGAATAAAGAAGCTTTGTTGAATGTGGTTATTCTCAAACGTTCTCCCCAACCTGATCCAAGCCACGTCCTCTTGCATCATTCAACAGGTCTCCATCTGGATATGACACTGCCATTGCATCATGTCAGGGACTTGTCTCAAAGAATTCTGCGCCTGAACATTAAGTGTCAAAGTAAAAAACCAACGACACAATTTCTTGCTTTAAGCCATGTCCTTGGGATCTGTTCTCCTCTGTTCTCTTGATTGTTCTTCTGATCCTTGTGGCTGCAAAATTGTTCTTTCTTTGTTTTGATGCAAAATACAGCAAGAATGAGGTTAAAAATATATACAGTCAATCAGCCAAAGGCATGGTCGGGGTCCTAATTTCACTACTTTAGCTTAGAAAAGTCACCTAAAATTGTTGTTTTTGTTAAAATACACCAGCAAACACAACACTGTCCACACAACTGGAAAAATACATTAGCAGTGTTTCCATAGGTAATGTAAAAATCTCCTAAAGCAGAAGGGTGATTCAGAACAATACCAACACTATTTTAGAATAGTGGTGTTATGGAAAATATTTGTGTTGTATTTTGTATATTAGTGTTGGTAGTACTCAGTAAGCCGAGACACATTAGAAACCCATATTTTGCTTACTTCATTTAAAAAGGCTTTGCTAACATTGCTAACACTAGAACTCAATAGTCACCTAAATGAACTTGCTTGTTTTTGTAAAAAAAAAAAAAAAAAAAAAAAACATCACTAAGCACTAATCTATGTGCAATATAGAACATGGGTTTCACTAGGGTGAAGTAATGAGAGTGAAGACAGTGTCATACGGGGTGTTTCCAATCATGTCAAGAGCCCATATTTTGCTGATTTTATTAAAAAGCTGTCTTTGCTAATAATTGTAACAGTAAATCTCAATTATCACCTTTTTTATAAAAAAAAATGTCACCAAGTACTAATATATATATATATATATATAAATAAATAATGGTAGAAGATTGAGGACACTGCTTTGTACTACTGTAGTGTGTTGGGAAATTTTGGGTGACCCCAAACTTGTGACTGGTAGTGTTGTCAATCAGTCAAGATGTGTTAGCCCGTATGTTGCTTACTTCATTAAAAAGGTTTTGCTAACATTGCTAATACTAGAATTCAATGGTCACCTAAGTTATTGTAGTTGGGTTTTTTCCTGTTTGTTTGGGTTTTTTTTTTGCATAAACTGCATCAATGTCTCACAGACTAGTCCTAGTCGTAGAGTAGTGATTTAGGATACAGTCAGAATTTTTGTGAGGTTAAGAAAATAACATAATAATTATTATTATTATAATAAAGAAAATAATGATAACTAGAAAAGTGAATTTCCTGAAGGAAATGTGGGATGTTGCGCATTGCTAACATGGCCCACAAGTTAAGGTATCCCAGTTGGTTTGTAAGGTGATGCTGTGGTATCTGTGGTGGTTGCTGTGGCCCCCAAGGTGGTTGCTATGGGCCCCAAGGTGGTTGCTATGGCCCCCAAGGCGGTTGCTATGGTGGCTGTTGGGACACAGAAACTCTGTGGCTTGAGTGTATGTGAAAATGAATGGAAGTCAATGGGAGGAACGAGGGAAGAAAAGATGACAAAAAAAGGAGTGTGGGTCAGTATGGCTCTGGACTAGAGCTCTGTTACCTGCCATGATGTAATATTTCAATTTTGGTTGTTGTTTGGCAAAAGAAAGCCTGGAATTTGATATGGGTGAAAATGAATGGAAGTCAATGGGACGAAAAAGGGATGGCAATAAAACGACAAATAAACAAGTGCGGGTCAAAACAACATTGAATTTGTGCTCGGGGGCCTGCCCTGATATACTGTATTTGAAATGGTGCGAATCGGTCAAGCAGAAGTACAGTAGATGAGCATGCATTTTTGCTCCCCATTCATTCTCTATGGGAAAAAATTCCCAGATTAAGGAAGTTTTTAGGAAAACCGCAAATCCGATCAAAATTCTGTATATGAGCCTGGATCACACAATCAGACCAAACAATCTGGAGTTGGAACGGTGTCGATATCTCGAAAACTGCGGGACAAGAAGCGCGTCAAAAATCCGGCGGAAGAAGAAGAAGAAGAAGAAGAAGAAGAAGAAGAAGAAGAAGAATATATGAAAATCGAATAACAGTATATTGCGCATTGCTTTGCAAGCAATGCGCAAAATAAAAACATAATTACATTATTATTATTATTATTATTACTATTAGTAGTAGTAGTAGTAGTATATGTCATTATATACCATGTTACAAATTACTTCACTGTGAATTAACATAAAGGCAGTGATATAATCTGCTGTCATTAAATTAAATTTTCAATGTTTAAGGTTTTCTGTATGTTAAGCATTCTGGCTGTAAACAAGCTTTCTCTGAATACATGTTATACTTTCTTATCTATAAACCTTGCCACAGTAGCTGATGGGTGAAATTTCAGCTCCAGTACAAACTGATAGCTGTGCGGATGAACGGCTGATTAGCCCCGCCCCCTCCATCCTGCTTTCTCTATCCTCGCCTTTCGCTCCTCCAGGAGCTAATTAATAGAAGTGCGGATCCTGCAGGCAGCCCGGCTCCCACTCTACCGCTTCCATCCTGCACAGGATTAAAGCAAACAAGAGAGCCAAGCAGGGCCCACCGGGGGATTAACGTGTGGGGGCCTGGGCTCCCTGCAGCTCTGCAACATCCACACACACATACACACTCTCAAGCACTCGTATACATACGCTGATCCTACACACGGCCCCAGGGTCTGCCCCAGCTTACCCAGCCAACAGCAGCCTCACCCACAGCTAACCATGGGGCGGCTCTGCTCCACACAGCGGGCCTCTCTAATCCACCTGCCTGGGGTCCACACTGAACATGGCTGGGTGATGCGGGGGTCAGCAGTGAGATGGAAAGATGGAAAGGACATAAAGGTGGAAGCCTCGTCAGATTACAGGAATAAAAATTTGAGACAGGGCTTTTTTAAATAAAATAATAATAAAAGCAAATAAATATATATATATATATATATTATACTTTTATATTTACTGAAATGTTACACATAAATAAGATTGAAATATGATGCACTATTATTATTATTATTATTATTATTATTATTATTATTATTATTAATAATATTATTATTAACAATACTAATAGTATTGATTGGGCCAGAGCTCATGACGTGTCTAAACAGTATCCAATCACTGTCCACTCTATTAGACACACCTGAATTTGTACAAAGTGCACCTAAAGTGTACTCTAGTGTAGCATTATGAGCAAAGTGGAAAATATATACAACTAAAGTTTGCAGTTCTTATCCTCTGTAGCGAGAGTTTCTTTATAAATGTGGACTTACAAACATCCAGCTCTCGATGCCAAGGTCAGAGCACCACAGGTACTAAAAACAATTTCCCGTCTCGCCTATTTACGCTTTCATAAATTCACCCCATAAAAATCAATAAACATAGTTGAGATGCTTTCTCTTAGCCGCTGCTACCAGTGCATATTTTATGTTGACGGCTTGAAATGTTTGGATTGTTTAGCAAGATGGTAGCTGCATGGGCCTGTGCTTAATGGAAAAAATCCATCAAAGCAGTGCTATTGCCTAAAAAGCTTAAATTACAACAAAGGCAGATGGATTTGTTAGCATATTTTCTCCAAAACAAATTTAGCTATTTTACAGTGAAATTCAGACAACTGCAACCTTCAGTGAAAAGAATAAATATATCAGTTTGCTTGTTTTTTTTTAATAGCCTGGATTCAATGTGGTTCTAGCATCTCTTTATTACATTCAAAGCTTCATGACTTTCTTATAAGATGAACATGAAAGGGAGGAGTCAAAAAAGGGGTAATTTCAAAGCGAAAACACTCTTTCACTCAGCCTGTTAATTTTTGAGCTGCTAATTTAATATTTTGCTTTATAAAAACATGTTGAAAAACATTCCAAAATACTGGATTTTTTTTTACAAATGGAAAATGTTAATAAAAAATTGAAAACATTTTGAAATATGTTGAAAAATGTTTTTACAAAATTAAACATTGTTGAAAAAACATTGAAAATGTTGAAAAAGCATTGAAAAAATGTTGAGAAAACAATGGAAAATGTGGAAACATTGTTGAAAATTTGTCAGCAAAAATGTAAAAAAAAAAAAAAAAAAACAGAAAAAAATGTTGAACAAATCCTAAAAAAAAACATTGCACAAAAACTAAATGGGAACTAAAAAAATATAATGGAAAAATGTGGAAACTCTTGAAAACATGTTGAATGCTGGAAAAATGATGAAACAAATCTGTTGAAAACAAACAGAACTGAGTACTATGTCTTGTTTCTGCTTCTGATATGTTTCTGTCCTACTGATGGACAACCTATTGTGGAACAAGTCTGAGTTGTAATATGAGCCAATGTAAAGTCCCTTCAGTGCTGTGCAGCCTGAAAAGTTTTGTGTGGGACTGAAAATCGCAAAGCTCATACGCATTAGTGTTCAGCAGTAAATTGTGAACATGGGTTATATTGCAAATCCTAATACACGTTTTCTGACAATATAACGGGTTCATGTACAAAAAACACCAACATTTTGTTGCTTTTATATAAGTAATAAGATTTGTTCAGATTCAGATATAACTGAATGTAAAGCCTGTCACACTACAAGACAATCAGGCAAAGTTTGAGGGTTTTTTTTTTTTTGCTTCTTTCAACAATCACATAAAGACTCCCAATTTCACAGTGATAGTAAATGATGATCTCAGATTGTCCTGTAGTGTGGGCATCAATATTTCACTATTTACTCTTCTGATCTACTCCCAGTGCAGTCGGAATACTATTGTGAATAGAACGTGTGCAATATCTACAACTTAGTGCAGATGCTAATTCTCTTCTCTGAAAGCCAACCAATGATAGCTGAGCATGAGGGCTATATATATATATATATATATATAGGGTTTGACTACTGAGAAAGACCACAAACATATAGAGGCATGTCTTTATTATGTGTGCTGTAAAACATACTGCAACAGAAACCTCAAATAACAATGTTTTCACTGTTTGAATCTAGTTTGTGAGGAAATCACATGTAGCAGAAACTCCTGCAAGGTTTTGAGGAGTTGTGTATAATCTGAAAGCGAGTAGCATTTCAGTTGGGCAGATCATACTTTGTGGGGGCTTTTATGATCAAGGACAGCAAAATGTGTGTGATTTTTAAATCCTGTTGTGTGAACCAGGCTTCAGTTAGTGCATATTTGAAAGCATTAGCCATTGTACTGCCACACACTAGATTACAGGTAGAATTGTAGTGCACATTAACTCAAGTCTCAATGAAGTCATGATATAATCAATTCACAAATATGTATTGTAAAGGGCACTTCTTTATAAAACATTCATCCTGGGTATGAAAAAGTAATGAGAAATACAGCCACAGTGATAAAACCCTGAGAAATGTGTAAAAGCTAGAGGTTTGTGAGTATTGAGTGTGCTTTTACATCTCCTGGAAGGAGCGAGGCTAAGCATATTGAGCAGAGCTCTGCTAGCTGGGGCCGCTGTATCACATGACCACAATAGATGGCCCCTGTCAGTCGTCATTAGCGATCTGCTCCGTTTTTCCGCTGGCATTAGCGCTGGCTCGAGCACTCCTACTCATCCCAGCACAGTACAGCGTGCATGGGGCTGTGCGCCACCCGCCCCCCCAGTCTAATGAATGGAGGAAGAGAACACTTTAGCAAACACAGCAAGGCAAGAAAGAGGAGATGAGGAAAGGATGTACCAGCCAGAGCTACACCTGCGGATGGGCAAGTGACATGTCAGATGAAAGAGGAAATGGAAAAATTCAGCAGAGGTGGATGAAATACCAGTGAAAAGACTACAGCCAACAGCCACAACATTAAGACCACTCACATATCAAGTGAATAATATTGATTATCTACAGCACTGCAAGTGAAGGTCTGGGGTTTATTAGACAGGATGAGGACAGTCAGACACCGCAAGCAGACCTGAGATACTTTGAGGTCCAAAAGAGGGTGTAATTTGTTCACTGGGCAGAATTAATGTGTGGAACAGTCTGAGTGACAGTCCAACCATCATTACATCAGTTTATCAATTGAGTCTTGTCAATAGAGGCTATGATGAGCTACAGCAAAAATTACTCTACCAGAACTGGAATACCAGAGAGACAGAAACAAACACAGATATACAGAGGGAAAGATTGATGCTTAGATAGATAGATAGATAGATAGATAGATAGATAGATAGATAGACAAAGAGACAGACAGTCAAACAAGCAGAAAGATGAATATACAGATCAACAGATAATCTATGGACAGATAGACAGATATAGTCAAATAGACTGAAAGAAAAACTTTAAAAGCTGTAACTTCAGTAGGGTATATTGGTATATACATGTGAGTATCTTTGGTGATACTGTATTGATTTTTAATTAAGTGTTTAAAGATTGGTTGGTTGATGATTTTTAAACCACCGACAACTACATGGCAGCCATCCACTTCCTGTTCCACTTTAAAAAAATTGTACTCTATTACCTTAATATTGCAATATATTACTGTAACCCCTGTATTATGATATGAATCACATTCACTGGTTATGCTCTTCAGTAGCAATGAACTAGTGTGATGACTTTGAGGTATAATGCTGGAGAATTAAACTGCCTCTTCACAAAGACACAAACACTGCTCGAGTCTCTGAATTCACATCCAAATCTCCTCTCAAAGAGGCCTTTACTAAAAGCACAGAGCCTCTCTTTATCCGATAATAGAGTCGTTTTGCAAGAATGCGATCACTGTTACTGATTCTAGCCTAATTGTCTGCCACAAAGAATTTAATTGTTTCTGCTGTTGTCAGATACGTTAATCAGCTGCATTCAGGCACTCGTAGATTACGTTTTGCTGTGCTGGCTCTTGCATGCGCCGTGCTGGCGAAAACGATCCGTTTCTATGTGGGAGAGGTTAGAGAGGAGCTGTCCGGTGCTGAAATGCTGACGCCGAGTCTTCTCGCTCCAGCTCCGCTTGCTTGAATGACTCAGGGAGCTGTCCGTGGTGCTGAAAACTAGAGCGCGGTTTCCAGCACGCCGCTCACTTTTGAAGCCACATGTGAAGTTGCAGTGCTGGCTCCTTTTCTTGGCCATCAGCAAAGCTGGCTGCGTCTGGCTTGTGTCAGACAGAGTGGCACACAAACCTCCAGGGAGAACACCAGCACCAGCCTAACGGGTCCCTACTTAGGTTATTATAATGCAAAAAAAAGTCTAGACATTGAATAGTACCTTAAGAAACGAAAAACGCTGTACTCCCTGGCCAGTCATGAGACACATACCTTGTAAATATCTTCAGTGACACTGATGAGGTGGTGGTGTGTTACTTACTGTGCTCTCTATTAGACACACCTACCTTGTTGGTCCACCTTGTAGATGTAAAGTCAGAGAAAGTAGCTCATGTGTTGCTGCACAATTTGTGTTGGTTCTCTAGCTCTAGTTTTACTCCAGCAGTGACACTGAGGTGTTTAAAAGCATCATCAGCTCTGATGTGTCTGATCCACTTGTATCAGCACAGCTCACTAACACACCACCACCATGTCAGTGTCACTGCAATGCTGAGAGTCCAAATAATACCCGCTCTGTGGGGTCCTGACCAGAACAGCAGCCTAACAATGTTTACTGAGTATACTACAGTCTGTAATTATAGAACTACAAAGTGCACCCATATAGCCAGTGAAGATAAAATGGAGAAGTTACATACAAGGTATGTACCTAATAAAGTGGCCAGTAAGTGTATATTCTACTGTATGTCTGCTGGTTATATGAGATGCTCAGATATTGTCCTCTCTGCAAAAGCAAGTCTCATTTAATTAGAGCCAATCACTCCCAAGGAACAACTGTAATAAACAGACACCACGGGACAGTCTCAGTGATACACAGTATGCATAAAAGGTCACACTTGCTTCAAAAATTAAACTACAGAAAAAGAATGGATTCCAAGCATTTAATATCAGTAATGGTTCACAGATAGGTTTCCAGGACCAAAACCAAAACCTATTGTTACTAATCATAGACACCAGTAACTGACAACTGGGATATACAGTGTATTCACTATATAAACCGTACATGAATATACTTTAGCAATGTTAACTACAAAGGTTACAGTCAGTGGCAAATTTTTATATGGGCAATATGGGCAGCCAGCAAGGGCAGCACAATGTCAGGGGCAACATGAGGGTGGCTTGCCCTGCCTCCAAAAGCTTCTCTGAAGCACCCTTGGGACCATTGCATTGCTTAAAGCCAGTTGATGGCTCTAATGCAATGCAAAGGTTGTTGGAGTTGATGGGTTTACTAACAAACTGTGTGTGTGGGGGGGGGGTGCGGTTGCGTCTGAGGTTTTTTTGCCCAGGGCGCCAAATGGGCTAGGACCACTAGTTACAGTGTTTGCAAGTACACCTGGTAAGTATTCCTTAAAATAGGATTTCTAAGTTACGATTAAGTCTAATGTTAAGGATTTTCTAATAGGCATACTCTATGTGTTTCTTGGCATAACTGAGAAATCCTTCTTTATGAAATACCTCCAGACATATACAGACAAACAACAAGCAATAAAAAGTAATATTACATTATAAAAAATGCATTTCTCATGAGCTGGAATGAGATTGTTGCCAATGCTCTGTAAAGCTAATCCAACTAAATTATGCACATTGGTAAATCCTTTGATTGGCTGGCAGTTATCCCCATCAAAATGCCTACAGAAATTCAACTGGCCCACTGATTGGTTAAGAGCTTGGCATACAGTAAACTGCTCTTTGGTATATTATCTCTTTTTTGTTCAATCTCAGTATTTCAAAGCCAACATGATGAACAAATGATGTATTATTCAGCCCCACATGAAACACCAAATGTGTTATTTGAACAGACTGTAGACTGTGTGCCATGTCTTCTTCATATGTCTACAGATAGCAGGGTTTCGTCTTGAAAGCCACAAAGCCAACAAAGGCCTGCTGGTTAAAACTGCATAAAATCAGTCCACTGTCAAGACACTGGACTTCTGCTCTTCTACTTGTAAGGAGTGCACTTGACCCAAAGTCGCCCCTGATGCATCTCAACAAGCCCTCCTGCCCCCATTCCCGTTCTCCAGGCTTTAAGAGCAGAGCAGAAAGTTCACACCCAGCACAGCTGTGACCAACTGAAGGTTAAAAGATGAACTCTCATTTACTCCAGAGTTTCTGAACAAGCAAAGGCCACAGACTCTCCTCTCTCATGGTCCAGCAGTCAAGATAACCAGGCCTGGAGCAAGCTCTGGGCATTCACTCTGCAATCTACAAACAGCACAGTGACTCTAGCTTATTAATTTTACACCATTGAAAAAGCTGTTCTTTACATTTCATGACAAACACAAACTCAGGCCAGGAATGGTCACTATTTCACTTATTACAATACATTTCCTATAAATAGACTGTTATATAAGCTATATGTAATAAATACATATCTTAAGTGCTGTAAGTTATATAAGCTATATGTAAATGATACTGTAAACTTATGTCTTGTAAGTTCTATACATTACCAGTAAAACTAAGAAGTTAAAATTATGTCCTTACCAAATACATATACACTGTTTGTGTTCTCCTACTTAATTCACAACCCTCAGGCACAAACCTACTCACATCATTTCTTGGAGCCTCGCTGACTACCAAGAATTTTATGGAAATGGGAGTTGTATCTAATTAAGGTGCCACT
>BRDA01006278.1:0-19808 GCA_036984385.1 Crenuchus spilurus
GCTCATAGACTACTTTAAATTTCAAATGCTCTTGCTGAGTTTCAACTATAAATTTACTCATTTCTTCTGTATTGAATAATTTCCATTATACTCCATCAAGCCCAACAGGACCTCCATATGTTACAACCTATATATAGTATAGTATAGTATAGTATAGTATAGTATAGTATAGTATGAATGATATAGTTTAGTATATTGTAGTATGAATTGTATGGTATAGTATAGTATAATATGAATGATATAGTTTAGTATATTGTAGTATGAATGGAATAGTATAGTATAGTATAGTATAGTATGGAAAAGCATAGTATGGTATGGTATGGTATGGTATAGTATAGTATATTAAAGTATAGTATGAATGGTATTGTTTAGTATATTGTAGTATGAATGGTATAGTATAGTATAGTATAGTATAGTATAGTATGGAAAAGCATCGTATGAATGGTATACAAAGTAGTATAGTATAGTATGGTATGAATAGTATAGTATGCTATAATGTAGTATAGTATGAATGGTATAATATAGTATAATATAGTATAGTATAATATGGTATATTATGGTATGGAATAGCATAATTTAGTATAGTAGTATATGACAATAATCTCTAAACATCTCTTTACTTATTCTCTGGCTTGCTCCACTGTTAGTGGTTGGTATATGACCCACAAAGTCCTGCAAATCAGTTATTTGGTCAGTACATTTCCTGTCACTGGGGTGATGTTCCTCAACTGTCCATCTTTTCATTTTAGGTAGATTTATGTTTTATCAGATTGCATTGTAATGAATGTATGTGAATTGGCTCCACTCAGCCTGTTCTCCTCCAGTCAGCTGACTCCAGACTTTTACATTTATTGTACTGTTTAGTTCAGATAAAGATACTAGTCTGCCATTTCTTCTGGAAAAATCCAGGTAGATCATTTAACATACACTAATGGACCTTAAAGACCAATAGAACGTAAACTGACCATTACAGGGACATTTAAATAGTTTCTACCTTGCTGGACTAAACTGCAACTTTAGGGTGGAAGTCTCAGAGTCTCACCTGAGGTTCGTACATCCAGGGCTGGTCCACGCTCTTCTCCCCATCTGATTTTTTGAAGGTGTATGCAGAGTAGACCGGCATGCGCCTGCGCGGGTCATACAGGGTCACATATCGGGGTCTGTCCTGCAGACGCTGGCAGATCTTTTTGTAGGAGTGACTCAGGTAGCCCCGGGGTGGAGTGCCCATGTAGAGTGAGTCTTTACACCTCTCAACATGATTAAAGTCCTGCACCACACCAGCCTGGACCAGCGGAAAACACAGCAGCAGGTATAGCAGACAGCCTTTCATCCTAATGTCACTTTATCTCCTCTCTCTCTCTCTCCCTCTCCCTCTCTCTCTCTCTCTGATACATCAAACTTTTTTTCTGGAGCCAATGTCAACATTCTCCACCCACTTCCTGTTGTCTTTCCTCCAACGGGCCACTTTATTAGAAACTCCTACCTTGCATGTTTACTCAGTGTGCACTTGTGGATATTGAGTGGAGCAACAAGAAAGGGGTTTCTGATAAAGTGGCCAGTGGGTGGAGCTACAAGAGAGTGGTTTCCGATAACATGGACAGTGGATGCATCTTAAAGAAAGGGGTTTCTGATAACATGGACAGTGGTTGGAGTTACAAAAGAGTGGTTTCTGATAACATGGACAGTTGGTGAAGCTACAAAAGAGTGGTTTCTGATAACGTGGCCAGTTGGTGAAGCTACAAAAGAGGGGTTTCTGATAACGTGGACAATAGGTGTACATACAAGAGCAGAGTTTCTGATAAAGTGGACAGTAGATGAAGTTACAAAAAGAGTGGTTTCTGATAACGTGGACAGTAGTTGCAGCTTAAAGAAAGGGGTTTCTGATAATGTGGACAAATGGTGAAGCTACAAAAGAGTAGTTTCTGATCATGTGGACAGTGGTTGGAGCTACAAGAAAGGGGTTTCTGATCATGTGGACAATAGGTGTACCTACAAGAGGGGAATTTCTGATAAAGAGGACAGTAGGTGAAGCTTCAAAAGAGTGGTTTCTGATAAAGTGGACAGTGATTGGAGCTACAAAAAAGGGGTTTCTGATAACGTGGACAGTGGTTGGAGTTACAAAAGAGTGGTTTCTGATAACATGGACAGTTGGTGAAGCTACAAAAGAGAGTTTTCTGATAACATGGACAATATGGTGTACCTACAAGAGGGGAGTTTCTGATAAAGTGGACAGTAGGTGAAGCTACAAAAGAGTGGTTTCTGATAACATGGACAGTTGGTGAAGCTACGAAAGAGGGGTTTCTAATAACGTGGACAATATGGTGTACCTACAAGAGGGGAGTTTCTGATAAAGTGGACAGTAGGTGAAGCTACAAAAGAGTGGTTTCTGATAACATGGACAGTGGTTGCAGCTTAAAGAAAGGGGTTTCTGATAATGTGGACAGTTGGTGAAGCCACAAAAGAGTGGTTTCTGATCATGTGGACAGTGGTTGGAGCTACCAGAAAGGGGTTTCTGATAATGTGGACAGTGGTTGTACCTACAAGAAAGAAGTTTCTAGTAAAGTGGACAGTTGGTGAAGCTAAAAAAGCTTTATAACCTGTATAACTTCATCATTAATCATGCATTGCCTTATTTGTAGTATGTGTTTGATATGTGAAATGCAGTGAATGTGAGTTATAGTAGAGATTCAATTTTATTCTAAGAATAATGTTTTAAAATGACAACAATCGGTATTTAGTTCACTGTGACACTTTATTTCATATCAAAGGTAACTCTGCCACCATTACACTGTTGAAACCATGTTGAAATGTATACCCTTTAAACTAGGCTCAAATTACAGCTGATAGCTGTCACCTCGCCTTTGTAAATGTAGGCAAATAGCTGCCAATTCCCTTCAAATTATGCAGAACTCATTCAAGATAAAGAAGCCACATAAGTGTAGACCAATGTGTGGAGATAAAGGACTGTAATGTAGTATAATAGTAAACATAATTTACATTTAAGACAGTTTTATATTAGCAACCACTCACCAAAGCCCAAGTTACTATAACACCATTCAGTTATACATCTTATAAATTCAGCTTTTAAATGTATGCATTACTTAATATATCATCCAGTTATATAACTATAAGATATAAGCCTCAAAAAACAGAAATTAATCCCATCACAACAGTATATCACCGCTGTCAGAACAAAACCTTTTATCTCCATTTTTGATGTTTTTCATTTTTTGGCATCATTTGAAAATGCCAGTCAGACTTTACATAAAGTCAGAGTTTCATGATCAATGGACAAATAAAAATGCTTCAAAATGACTTCCCATTAAAAGTTGAGAAGGTCTCTTCCTTCTCCTGTAAAGTTACAAGATTTTGTTCCAACAGCGGCAACATTTGTTTATACATGTTTCTAACAAACCAAAGACGTAAACATCAGAAAACAGCAATATTGCTTTTTAAAGTTATATGCACACAGTCCCATGGAAATGTTATTAAACTTTAAGTGTAAATAAGTCAACAAGAAAGCAACCATACTTTATTTACCAAATTTCAGGTTTTCAATCTAAACAAAGCATCTACAACAGTTACAGCACATTAAATATAGTATATTTTATTTTTTCCAGTGTGTTATTTTCAGAAATTAAATAAATTCTGGACAGCAAAGTGTGCAGAAAACATTTTCTTTTTTATGTGCTATTAAATGGTACTTATTTTCACTTGTATGTAGAGAAATGCATCAATGTCAAAATTCAGTAAGCATAAATTATAATGATATACAATCAACCATGTTGAGGTCTCGTGGTACAACAAATTGTAATCAAATTGATTTGTTTTCTAATATTTTGCAGGTAATGATGCAGAAGAAACCAAAAATGCACCTAGAACCGCCAGTGTAAGAGAAAGCAAGCCCACCGAGACCAAAAGCACAGTGATGCTGTGTGGTGAAGACACATCTTGTCATATGGTGTGATGCAGATAGACAGGCAGTGGTGAAGGAGAAATGCAGTTGTCATAAAATATCTGCAGGTTCTGGTCCACGTCCATTCTGGTCTTTAGGAAGTTCTCCAGGTCTTGCACGGTCATCTCATGGACCGCGTTACCTTCTTTGGCATTTTTTGCCAAGGCAGCTTGGGTAGGGAAGCGGATTCGGACGTGGTGCGGTGCATTTCGGTCATACTCTGTGCAACAGTACGCCGACCAAACGTCTTCTGGGATGCCCACCCTGTCTTGGTTGTTTCGGCGAATCATGTGACCTGTTGTGGTCACGCCAGTCACAATGTATGCGGTACCACGACAGAAGTTGTTGAGGCGAACTCGAATGCGTTCCTCGTGCTCTCGCCAAGACCCGATGTTGAATTCTCGGATTTCTGGCACAACGTTTGTCAGGGCGTAAGTGGCTGCACGGTCGTGAGGGTCCGATTGGTGCTGATCCGGGTTCAGGTGACCTCTCTCATACAAAACTACATCCGAATAGTCTTCGAGGACGGCCTGGCTGTCTTCAAACTTCATGTGCAGGTAGCCGGTTGGGAATGGAAGCATGTTTCCATTGCCATCGGTTTCTGCAAGCTGAGAAATTGACTTCTTTAACATTTTAAACTGCAGGCATTTTGGTTATTAATCTTAAGCTTGGGCTTAGTTATCAATTATGTTCAAATGAGCTTAAACTTCCAAACATACATACCTGTGGCTCGTACATCCAAGGGTAGTCCACCCTCCGGTCACCCTCTGTTTTCTTAAATGTGTAAGCAGAGTAGACAGGAATTCGCTTGCGGGTGTCATACAGAGTCACATATCTTGGTTTGTCTGCATACCTTTGGCATATCTTCTTCAAGTGGGTTTCAATGATGCCCCTTGGTGGAGTGCCCATATACAGAGAGTCTTTGCATCTCTCCACATGGTTGAAGTCTTCCACCACAGTTGCTGTGGTCATCACCATCACAGAAAAGAGCACCTCGAGGCTCAGAATGACGTTCATTTTGGTGGAACTGCAGATGAGGCTCTCGCTGTGATGGAGCTTGGACTGAGTGAGTACGTGTGTAGAAGTTTGAGCTATTTGCTTTGAATGGCAGCAAACTGATAAGCAAAGTAGGCGTTTGGACTCTCTCATCTACTGATGTAGGTCCACTGCAGCTGCCAAATGGCCTTGGGTCTCAAAGAATGAGCCTAGAACTTCCAGAAATGATAGAAATTCAGTTATATATACTCACTGGCCTCTTCAGAAAGTGTATATACTTTGTATCTACATTCACGACGTATTCTACATTCATATAGGTGCACTTTGTAGAATTTTACATTATTTTACCATCTGTTACGTTAGCAAAGGCCTTGTTTATGTGAGCTAGTAAAATATACTGTAATAAGACTGTGGTTGTATGATGGTATTACCACCATCATGGCTTTACAGACACTACCATTATAGTACTACCACAATATTACATCTAATTATACCAGAGTAAATAGTATAAGTAGCATTACTATGGTGAAACCTTGCATTACTGTAGTATAGCCATCCAACAAAATTATTCTGGCCCTCATCCCCCATTTTAATTTGGCCCACTTGCTGCATGGATTGACAGCACTTGGGCAGAGCGCTGCTGGTTGTGAGATGTGAGCCACGTATGTGCCAGATTAGGGCCACATATCAGTCAAATGTGAAGCACACATAACTGGGCCAAATCTGGACCAGAAGCTAGCCACATATGGTTATATGTAGGTAACACTGCCATATCTCTGTCAGAAGTGGCCCACATCTGTAATGTGACCCAAATGTGTATTTTCAATATAAGGGCCACATTTGGTTCATATGCAGTTTGCGAGTGCCAACAGTGGGCTAGCAGTGCCATTTCTCAGCCAGAAGTGGCCCACATCTGTATGCTATCTGAAAAAGAGGTACAGCAGTGCCCCTCTTAATAATGAGTGTGCACCAGTACAACAGGTTGTACAGAAATGCCCCTGTTCTAGGCTATGACATCATAGTCTTCACTCAAGCACCCAAACCTTACATATACAAGCTGCACGTCTCCCATTAAAGTGTCAGTTCTCACATGAGGTCCCTTGAACACCATCCACTCAATTCTCAACACCTTTTCTCTTCACTCTCCTCCTCTCTCTGACACTTCTCTTACATTCCATGCACATCTCCTCTCTGCTCTCTCTGGTTTTCCTCAGCTCTCCTCTCACTTATCTTTACTCATCTCCTCTCTCAGACACTTCTCTTCCATACCGTGCACCTTTTCTCTGTGCTCTATTTCAGCTTTTTTCTGTAATACCACCTACCTTTTTTCTCTCCTGTCTCTTTCTGTTTTTCCTCAGCTCTCCTCTTGTTTCTCTTCACTCTCCTCCTCTCTCAGACACTTCGCTTCCATACTGTGCACCTCTCCTATCTCTTCTATCCTTTTATTCTCAAATCTACTTGTTTCAGGAGAAACATGGGGGACCAAGATTTTACAGGGGCAACACACGTCTTCGTTTGTTCCCCCCTCTGTTCGCTGTTGGGGGGGCCACAGGTGATTATGGGGGTACCTGCATGCCTAGCGCTGGCGCTGAATATTTTTTTAGATATCAAAATGCTTTAATATATATTCATTTTGGCCTCATTGTCTCACTACGTGCATACCTGTCAAGTTTTGGATTTAAAAATAAGGGAAATTTTCCGCCACGTGTTTCGAGCATCCCTTACATTTTTAGACAGATTTACAAGAAATCTAAAATAACCACCTGTGAACCACTTACAGTTAGATGATCAGAATCTAAAAGGCCTACCTTTGTTGACACTGAAATGCTGTGGACATTCCTACATATGGAAGTCTTATAATACAGCCTAAATAAAAACACAAAAGGGAACTGAAGCACATTTATTTATTTGACATATGTTCAGCATATATACACATCGATTGTCTTTAAGTGAAACACATTTTATTTAAATTACACATTTTCATCATTCATTTCAGTTTCATTATTCATTTCAATGACATATTTTCGTGTGAGTTCGGGAACATTTCAGCTACACACTTGTTGAAGTCATCACAGAAGGTGAAGGCCATGTTGTTTTTGGCACACAGCTTTGCCATTTCAACCTCCACATTTATGACCTGGTCTGCCTCTGTGGTTTTGCTGGTCACAAATGCGAACATCACCTGTTTCTGTGTTTCTAGTTCACCATATTAGTGCACGTTCCCAGTAGAAGTGTATGTATTATGTTTGGATAGCATAAATGACTGTATCATGATAAAGTTATGGCAAGGAGAGGTCATTACATTACAAACTGGTTTTTTAAAACTAATTATTGTATTTATTAGTATTCATTTCCATGTGTGCAATGACCGTGTGTCCAGGTTCTTAAATGCACAAAAAAAACATTTATTATTTAAAAAACATGAGAAATAATTTAAAAAACACGAGAAATAATTAAAAAGTGTAGGTCGGCGCATGTGCAGTGCCTTTAGAAAGCACGTATCGATGGGTAGCACAACTCGACAGAAAACCGGCGCTTGTGATTGGTGGATTTTTCATGCTGACTGACATCGGTCCTTCCCCCATGAGAGACACTAAAATCGCAGTTACAAACCTTACAGAATGCATAGCTCCTCATCCTGCTCCTCTTTAGAAAGATAAATTCGATGGCCCATTTCTCTAGACGTTTACATGAAGTCTTTACTTTTTTGGCAGGAATGCCCTCTCTCTCCTTGCATCCATCCATCTCTCCCTGTTCCAGGTTTGTTCCCGCTGTCCGCACTAACCTCGCGAGAACTGCCACTTGCAGCAGCCTGGGTGGCAGTTCTCGCGAGGTTAGTGACATTTCAGTTTGGAGAGGCACGGGAATTTTTTTTAAGTATAATACGGGAAATTTACGGAAAAATACTAATATGGGATGACGCCGGGAAAGAGGGGTAAAATACGGTAGTTTCCCGGCCAAAACGGGAGACTTGACAGGTATGTACGTGTAGTGAATTAACCACAGTCTTCTCCTCTATCTACACACATGGTTTGCAGTGTTGTAAAATGTAAAAGAGCTGGTTCAGTTGGATTTCTGCAGAGGTGAAAGGAACAAAGGGATCTCAGAGGAGGATGGCGTGATGGAGAGAGAAACGATGCTGGAACAGAGTGATAAGGGCTTTAGTGAGGAGTTGTAGTAAGATGGACTTTGTTCACCTCATATTACCTGACCAAGATGTACTGGAATGAGTAATTAGCATATCTGCATCACTACAATTGCATGGTGCTGTCCCAGTCACTGAAAAGGGGGTGAAACAAATTTTACCATACATGTCACTATCTGAAACACTTCTCTTGTACTTCCACCTTGATGGTGTACATTTAGACAATGTAGCACATCTATTGATGGACTGTTTGCATTAGTGATGCTCTCTCTTACAAAAGGTACCATTATACTACCTTCATAGTGTCCGCAATACCCTCGTTCATATTACCACTGATATATTGGGCTATTTTACCACTGATCTTACACAACAGTGTTTTTTTTAACACTGACATGATGGTAGTTCTAGTGTTGTATTACTTGAGACATTAAACAAGTGGTCTCCATCTCATCTCAGTCTCAACCTCATTCGGACTTTCATTTTTCAAGTTCACAGTAAGTCATACTGTGTCTGGAGACCTTCATTAACATCTGGATGAGTTTTGAGTGATTTGAAATAAGTTTTGATGATGTATTTGTACAGAAACATCTGGGCTATTTTAAGTGACTATTGATCTTTAGCGTTTGTTAGCAACATTAGCCTTGTAGCTCCAGTAAAGAAGCAAATCCAAATATGTCTTGGCTGTACTTCAGTTACAGTTAGTCAACAGAGTGTGCATCTACACCATATGTCCAAAAGTTTGTGGACACCACTTCTAATGAACGTATTCAGCTACTTTAAGTTGGCACAGATGTACAAACGCACACACAGCTGTCTAGTCCCTGTACTGCCAATAGAATAAGACTAAACATGGACATGTTGGCACCATGTCTAATGCCAGGTGGGCTAGAGGCCATTGAGCTGTGTTCTCTGCACCATCCAGTACTTTTGGGATGAGTTGGTGGAGGATGAGGTGCTGATCATCCAACATCCTGACCTTGCTAACAGTTCTTGTGGCTAAATGCAATCAAATCCTCACAACAATGCTCTACAAGTAGAGACAGTTACTCTATCAAAAGGAGAATAAACACTTTAGTACTCTTAATTTCAGAAGAAACAATGAATGAGCAGGTGTCCCCATACTTTTGATTATAGAGTGTATAAGGTTTGGTTGGATCATGATATTGACAACAATACTGTGGGAAGAGTTTCTTAATCAATCTTTATTAAAGTACGGCATATCATGATACGACAGGTTCACAAAGGAGAAAGTACAGTAACCCCAATAGCTCTTTTCATTTTCTATGCATTATGTATATTATGCACTGAAACAAACTTCTTAATGTTAGAACTTAAGGTAATCATAGAAATTTGCCAATTATACACAACAAATAATAACTCACTCATTAATTGGACCTCAAGCATAGAGAATGCAATACAAGCCAGCATAAATGACCAAATTACCCTACAATAACAGTAAAAATAAATGTATAAATGGAACAGTATAAATGGAATGTCTGGAATTACCATGTCATTATCATAAAAATGACAGAGCTGGTTTTTTGGCGGGAAAATATGCGCAGCTGTCTGATTCACTCTCACAGATGTGTCTCTCCTCATTTAAGCTCCTCTCACAAGAATCTAAAGGTATATATTGATTGAAGATATATATATATATATATTTATGTATTTGTATGTATATATTTTTCAGAAATAGACATTTTAATGTTTCCAGTGTATGTTTGGTTTTGTTTCTAGGATATAGTCTCTTATAGTTAATATAAGTTTATATAAGTGTTTTGCGGAATTTTGTTAATATGCCACTGGCGGGACAGACTCCAGAGGGTTACAATCAAATTTCTGTATCTTCACAGAGTAAACAAGTGCCTTGACATCAGCCCACAGATAGAAATATAAAGGGTTTTATTCAGGAGAAAATGATGGACACTTGATTTGACCCCTACGACAAAATAAATTTTTTGGATCACCATCTGCCAAACCATTTTCCTTATATATGTTTCCTTACTTTTGAGTCACTGTGATAATTTCACTCCTTGCAATATTTGAAACATCTATTATATCTTCAGGTGTCTGACCGAATTAGCATAAGTGGTTCCAAACTCTTGGATTGTAGTGCTACAATGCATTTACTGATTCAAATGTGTAGATCACATAAAATATATTATTATTTTACATCCTCGCTTTAATTTTTAAGTACATTTTATTGACGTAGAAGCGAAACATTTCTTTTCCACATATGGAACTTTTATGGAGTCATGATGGCATTGTTGGGCACACAGTCTTCGTAGAAGATCTGGAACTTCTTGTCCACGAAGGTGTTCTGCTTGAGGAAGTTCTCCAGCTGCTGGACAGATATCTCCATCACCTCTGAGCCTGTTTTTGCGTTTAGTGCGCGAGAAGCAAAAGCTGGAAACTTGGATCTTTCTTCAAACGGGGCATTGTGATCGTAGTCGATGCAGCAGTAGGCTGACCACAGGTACGTTGGGACAGCCAGCCGGTCGATGTTGTGCCTGCGCATCATGCGGCCGGATGTGGTGACCCCAGTCACTATGTAGGCGGTGCCTCGGCAGTAGTTGTTAAGTCGACGGCGGATGGTGTGTTCGTACTCCTTCCATGGACCGATGTTAAACTCACGAATCTGCGGCACCACGTTAGTCAGCGTGTACGTAGCCGCTTTATCATCTGGGTGAGCCTGGTGCTCATCAGGGTTCAGGTGGCCTCTCTCAAAGTCGACCGTGTTTGAGTAGTCCTCCAGCACGGCCTGGGCATCCTCAAAGCTTTTATGGAGGTTGTCGGGAGGAAACGGCTGCATTTCACCAGAACCTGTCTCTGTGGAGAGCTTTAATATAGAAAACCAAATATGTTAACCAGGGCTGGGTGATATGATAACATTTTATCACTATTGTGATAAATTACATAATATGTTTATCATGGGGGGCACGGTGGCTTAGTGGTTAGCACGTTCGCCTCTCAGCGCTGGGGTCTTGGGTTCGATTCCCCATCTGAGCGGAGTTTCCATGTTCTCCCCGTGTCTGCGTGGGTTTCCTCCGGGGTCTCCGGTTTCCTCCCACAATCCAAAAACATGGAGGTCAGGTGAATTGGGTACTCTAAAAATTGTCCGTAGGTGTGTCTGTGTGTGTGTGTGTCACCCAGCGATGGACTGGCGCCCTGTCCTGGGCTTAGTTGAATAGTGTAATGCCCTGCCCTGCGCCCAGTGAGGGGGTGGGGGACTAACCGCGACCCTAATAAGGATTAAGCGGGTGTGATAATGAATGAATGAATGAATGTTTATCATGCAGAAATCCAGTTCTAAACTAAAGAAATTTTAAAAATTGACTCTAAACATGTCTTGGCTATTTAACAACTTGGGTAATGTTAACTAGTGTATTTGTTAGTGCTGCATATTCTCAAACGGTCACATTCAGCCGTTCTGTGTTTTTACCTGAAAAGACCAAATACAATATATCAAACAATGAGGTTTTTAATGACACTGTTCTCTTTTTGTACATTCAGAATTGTGCTTTTCCTCACCAACAAAACACAGATTCACCAGCACAGTTACAGTTTGGTGGTGAAATAGAAGAAGACAACAAACTACAAGCACAACCTTTACTAAACTACACTTGTTATGATGAAGCCAGAATACAGCCGCTTAGCTTTGTGTTTGTGCTCCATGCTGCAGTGTTAGGGATCGTCTCACAATTAGCAGAAGAAATGTGAAGTGTTTCAGTGTCTGTAGCCAATGACACTCACATTAAACACACAAAACATCCATGTGACTGACATCATTCATTTTAGACATTTTCATCATTTTATTAAATATTAGTAATAATGTAACACACATGCAGCTTCATACATAATCATATATTATTGTCTTTGTTTTATATATTAAAGTCATGTTATTAAACCTAATAATGTCAAACCAGCTTATTAAACTACAGACATTCATTCCTGACTAAATACAAGACTTATTTTGGGAAATATTTTAGTTATTAGTTTTATAATTGTTAATAGAAATTAAGAACTGTGTTCAGTATTTGGACAAATGTTTCAGTTTCATTCATGTTCACATGTAAAAAGCCTAATTTTCTGCGCAGTTTCTATTTACTTTCTGAATTTCACACAATACAGATGTGACATACATACATACATACATACATACATACAAAAAGAGTTAGAATCTTACAGTCCTGTGCAAAAGTTAGTGCCCCTTTGGTTAAACTACACAATTTATTGATGTTAAGTGTACATAAGTGAACTCATCTTCTTTAGAGAACAACTTTTAAAAACACACTCTTTATTTAATAAATGTATAATTCTGGAACAAATAAAACATGCACAATTAATGCAAATTAAATATTACTGGTTTTATATTTTCCATTCAGAGGGGGAAAAAAAATGCAAAAAATGTGTTGACCACTAACTTTCTGCACAACAACATACCTTTCGTCTTCAACGGAGATGTGTGGAATAGTCTCTGTTAATGAGTTTACTATATTATGGGCAAGAGGTGAGTCTTACCTGTGGCTCATACATCCAGGGCACATCGACTTTTTTGGAGCCATCCGACCTCTTGAAGGTATATGCAGAGTAAACAGGGATGTGGTCCACGACGTCGTACAGGGTTACATATCGAGGCTGGCCGTTGTATCTCTGGCAGATTTTCTTCAGGCTATGGTCCTCCAGGCCCTTTGGAGGGGTCCCCATGAACATGAACTGGCGACACTCCGGGGAGAAGTCAGCCTGCACCTCTGCATGAACCACCGTCAGCAAAAAGCAAGCAAACACCTGCAGGAAAAGTGCACAAGTGGCCATTGCATACACATAAAAATGAGCTGTGAAGAGAGGTGAGAGGTGTCAGCTTCAAAAGTAAATTGGCCATCATACTTCACTCACACTCTTTCTTTTGGGAAGATATGCAAATAAGTGCAGAGCAGGTGCAGAAGATGTAATATTACATTGACCTCTAGGTGTCGCCAGAAACAATGCAGAATACCAGAAAACTTAAACTGTGTTCCAATACATTCTGTTTTAGGACACTCGATTAGGTTTCCCCTGAACATCCTGTCTTCTGCTGGGGTCTTCAGGTTTCTTAATGTCTCGTTCACGATTTCTCTGATTGTATCCATCCATCTTGTTGCTGGTCCTCTTCACTTGTCTTCTCAAGTGAGCTGGTTCTTCCCATAATGTGTCTGAAATAAGAAATCACTTGGGTTATCTGGGCTTCTAGTGAAAGTTGAGCTTTGACTTGATCCAGGATCCATTTATTTTTTTGAGGTTCTCTAATGTCGTCTTCAGTATGAGGCAATGCACCAGTCATATTTGGGTGGTGGTTCATTTTCAGCACTGCAGTGACATTGACGTGGTGGTGGTGTGTTCATGCTGGAACCTGACCATTGAAGAACAGGTTGAAAGAGGCTAACAAAGTATTCAGGACTACAGTCTGTAAAGGTAGAAATAGAAAAGTATTGGGACACCTGCTCGTTCATTGTAAATCAAGGCTATTAAAAAGAGTTTATCCTGCTTTTGTTGGAGTAACTGTCTGTACTGTCCAAGGAAGAGTTTCTACTACATTTGGGAGCTCTGCTGTGATTTGATTGCATTTGGTGACAAGAGTATACACAATTTTAGATGAACACCACCATGTCCTCATCCCGAACTCCCCAACTCATTCAAAGCATTGGATGGAGCAGATAGCTTTATACCCCACTAGCCTACACCTGGCATTAGTCATGGTACCAATAATTTCATATTTAGTCCTATTATATCGGCAGTGCCTCTCTACAGAGACTAGACAAGCTGTGTGTGTGTGTGCATTTATACATCTGTGTCAGCTTAAAGTAGCTGAAGTGTCCTATGTAGTGTACAAGTGTGCGAGTCAGCGTATGAGATCATACCCCACTTTGTCCGAGCCTTCCAAAACGTTCGATGATTGGCCAAGCTCGGTCACGTGCTACATGTTGAACAGCCATTTTTTGTAGAATACAAACAACAAGAGGAGCGAAGCGCCAGCGCTGCAAACAAACAAAACAAAAGAAAACAAACAAAACAAAAAGACAGTTTCAGTGTGGCAGGTGTGTATTACAAGTGTAGAGACAGGTACATAAAATTTACCACCTGCGTGTAAACACAGACTCTGAGCTGGCTGGCTAGCCTGCTGTTAGCCAGCTAGCTAGTAGACAGGGACTATTTTTTCGCTAATTGATGCAAAATAAGCAAACAAACAACTAAACTGAAGGTAAGCTACTGTTTATTCTGATGTTGTACTGTGCTGGCTTTGCATTTGTGTTGCATTTTTTCATTTATTTCCTCATAAAGTACCGTGAAGCGCGTTTTAGCATAAAGGCCGTGCCCTCGATCCCCGGGCTTGAGTTTGGAGAGTGACCGCATTAGTTCTTGAGGAGAGACGGTTCTGCGCGCTGCGTTTACCCGGTTCCTTTCATAACCGCATCAAAAATTGACTTTTTAAAGTTAATGTAAGAAATTTCACCCAGATAAGCTAATGTAGCTGAGTAGGTAATTATCCAGCTAACATGAGCATGTACTTTTAATCTTGCTATTGAATAAACTGAAGTTTGACTATCATTAGTCCACAAAAGTCCAGAATAATAACATAAATAAATTATCTTTATTAATCTCAGGGCTGTTGGATAACTTCAACTTCTACTGGGACTAGTAGCAGTGCATACTGGTCTATACTATACTATTAAAAGAGATGGTTCTTCAAGGGTTCTTTAGCAAAGAAAATGGTTGTGTAGAACCATGAACACTCAAAACAACCCATACATTTTGAAAGTGATCCTGTACAGCACCAAAAAGGGTGCTTGAAATTGTAACTACAGCAGAAATGTTTTGAGGGCTTTATAGAGCCATTTTCAAAAAGATTCTGTGTAGAACCATCTGCAACACTTTCCTCGTCAATCTGAAGAACGCTGTATCCTTGCAAATGGTTATATAGAACCATTTCCTTTACTAAAGAACTATTGAAGAACCATCTTTTTTAAGAAGGTAGTGCATCTCCAGAAAGGTAGAAAATGGTGAAAAAATTCATTTTTGTTCTTAATTTCATTCATAAAATATTTTAGATTAATTCGGTAAAGTGACCTTTCAAGCTCTTTTCTCTTTTAATGTTAATATTGTTTGAATACTAATTCAATATTAAAAGTAATTTTTGGTTATGAGCCATACTGATCAGCATTTAAACAAAAATGTCAGTTAAGGTAATGAATATAACACACAACACTTGCATTTATGAATTATAAACACAAATTTTTTACGACACTGTAGCGCTGTGTTTTTGGATTTCCCCCTGAATCTTAGCCCAAATCTTGTATTTGTAAATCGAATATATGACATGATCAAAAATGTCAGTTTTTGTGAAAGGGTTCTAAAGATTAGCAGAAAATAAATTTGATATAATAGACTGTAACTAGAAAAGTGTCTTTGGATCCCTCTTCCACGCTGTTACTACATGATCAGTAGCGTTCAACTGTTTTTATTTGGTGTCTGCTGTTGTGTTTCTACATGGGTGCTATGGTATTCCATTTGGTTTCTATGGTGTTACTTAGTGATATGTATCCCAAGTGGTTGCTACAATGTTACTATGAAGTTGCTCAGTGGTTGCAGTAGATGGGTAAGTAAATAGATGTGTGGCAAGGTCATTGCTATGGTGTTTCAGGCAGTTGTCATGATTTTGCATAGAGGTTACTGGGGTTTTGCTAGGTTGTTGCTGCTCAGTTGCAAGGAGATCTCAGGAAGTTGCTCACATAGTGGTTGCTGGGGTTTTGATGGGTGGTTGCTGAGCAGTTGCTATGGTATCTCGGTGGTTGCTGTGGTACCCCATGTGGTTGGTTGAGTGTTACAGTGTATTTGTATCATTGTTACCTTTGAAGATGCAAAATCTTTTTTGCACCCCATTCAATCGTATGGGAAACAATTTCACATGTATAAATGTCTTATAAAACACTTGGTGATGAAGACAAAATGTTTTATTATTATTATTATTTATTAGCAGGGTGTTGATTTGGTAATGCTACCCGTGATTTCAAAATCTAAATCCTAGTATTGTAACAAACCTGTTGCATAGCATTTCTAAATTACATATTAAGGATTGAATGTGTACAATATGCATTTAAGCTACAAGTATAGATTTTCTTTTCATTCATCATTTCATCGGTTAAGTTTTTGGTGAGTCCTGACTGACTTTTAACCTCTTTCTCTCTGTTTTTGCAGCAGGGAACGGGAAGGCTGAAGGTGTGTTTTGAAAAGAGTCTGAAAAACGAGAGAAAAACTGGGCATAAGCGAGAGACAGACACCCCCAGCAATAGTACAACATACACCACAGAACTGCCCTGGAATACTTGCCCATATCAATGCTGCCACAGTCTGCGTGCAGAGAGTTACGTATTATTTCTTAAAATTTATTTCACTTTTTTTTAAGCAAGATATTACCGGAGCAGTTTGTGTGGTGTCCTTTTTTTTTCTTTCTTTCTTTTTTTTCTTTTTTCTTTTTTTTTTTGAGAGCGCTTACATTTGTCTTTCTCAAATATTCTTCAAATGTTCTCTGCTACACCCCTGAATCTGGCAGCTATTAATCCACTCGTATAGAGTTCTAACCAAGATCACCTCAGCATACAGAGTTATCACCACTGCATCTGCACCCCTGGTCCTAGTCTTTGGACAAGGTAAGAAATTCACTCTTGCAGATGATCAGTACACACACACACACACACACACATACATATATATACACGTTATAGACGTTTACAGTCGTCGCTTTATTGTTGAAACTTACAGTGATTGCTGTCGGCCACAGCCACTCCAAAATAACAGGCTAGAGAGCCAAGCTAATATGCTAATAGTAGCTAGCACTCCAGCTATATATACATCTTATATGGCTTTTGGCTTCATAGAGTTGTTTGTGTGGCATTATAATTAAAGGCAGTCAGTCCTCTGTTGTGTACATTTTAATAGATCAGTATGTTTGTACTGTGTCATTGTTTAAATGCTGGAAACATTTAGCCCCTATGATAAAAGTAACGAATCGAAAACGAACAAATGATAATTTGCTTAATATTATCACTGATTTAAATGATAGCAGTTGCTTTGCAATATCAAATGCCTTTACCACCTGCTTTATAAATAGACCTCTGTGCACAAAAAAATACAGGATATTATCCTTTAAGCTGTTTTCTCTTTCCAAAAGTATTTGTATATATTTGTAATACAAATGAGCCACTTCTGCTTTTCTTTTCATGCTCTGCACCCACTGTGGTGACTTCCTGGTGTATATTGGGGAAGATGATAAGTTGACGAGGTGTTAGACTGAAGTCACTAACTTTTTTTTTCCATGTCATCAGAAATTAGAGCGCAGAGGACGAGGAGAATGACTGCTGAGACGCTTAACTTCGGTCCAGAATGGTAAATAAAAATTGTGCATCCCTCTCTTTATTCCAGTAGATTTGTATATTTTGCGCCGTACTTCCTCATGGTAAGTCTAAATGAGGAAGCAGATGTTTCCTGAGGTTTGGAAATTAGATTTTAAGATTGGATTTCTTAGTGATGGTGAGAGGGGTTAAGAGTGTGTGATGATTGTAAAGGCCAGGATATTAATGCCACTCAACAGAAAATGAGGTAAAAGACCAAATTTGTCTTCTAAGGTGTCTCAGACCTTGTCGAGTACATCAAAACATGTGAAAGGATGCAGATGTCATTCACTTTAATTGGATAGAAAGTGGAGTGTTGCCATTGTAATGGTATGTGTCTGTGTTTAACATTCATTGAATGACAGGCTACAGGACAGTTGATGTAAAGTTGTCAGGTACAGTTATGCTAATCGTTATAATTGATCCTAGTTATGAATGTGGACTCCTGCTGTACATAAAACTGTGAACCTTTTAATCCAACGATGTTCCGTTATCACATTCTATCACTGGCACAGGCTCATCGCATGTGTCCGATTCTCACCTTTAATGGCCTTGGTTTCAAATGACTGTGCCGTATCCAAAACCCACTCTGCCTCAGTGATGCTTAATTTTGTTCAATTAAGAATTTGTTTGTGAAAGGACATTGCCACAGCACTTTTCCCTACGCTGAAGGCTACTCAACTACCACACAGTGAAGTTGTGGTTTACCGATCAGGCTCTTAATTCACCCTAATCACACACCACAGATCCCAACTTCTCAAATACTTCTCCAAGCCTCACTTTGTGTAGGTCCCGATGTAGCTGCAATTAGAGGTGTGAACCTTCACTGATCTCACGATTCGATTATGATTATCATGCCAACGATTCGATTTGATATCACGATGCGGTACGTGAATTTTCAGGGAGGCTTTGCACACCACGTGACTTGTACAGTTTGTGCATCTCAGTCAATTTGTAGAATCCAAAATGTGTCCATATTTTGGCTTTTAAAACATTTGGTGCATTTTTAATCTCAACCTCGCGACCTATCGCCACCATTTTTGGTATTACATACGCGATGAATGACGTTATCACGTTATAATCGATTATGGTCTGTAACTGCATCAATGCTGAATTGTCCACATCAGCATCTCAGGGCATCGATTATATGATTAATTTCGACACCTGTAGCTAGGGGTGTCCCGATCCGATATTGATATCGGATACAGGTCCGATAACAGCCATAAAAACATTATCGGATTTTATCGGCCAGCATAAAAAATCTCCGATAAAAGCGCTCCGATATAAGGAGTCAAATCCAGTAGTCTGCTTACTCCACTCCAGCGTTTATATCCAGCCGCGAATGGATCCAGCATGCAGACCCCACATGATCACAACAACAGCGGGCTAACGTGAAAGTAGCCAAAAAGAGCAGCGATGTCGGCAGGGTTCTAAATTAACACCCGCCAACCCGCCAAATGCGGGTATAAAATCATTTTGGCGGGTGTTAATAAAAACTTACTAGCCAATTTGGCCAGTGATGCAAGAAGCATTACATGCGTGATACATAAGGCTCCTTTCTCGGTCATTCATCCCCTGGCAGTACTTCCTACATTTCAATGAACACTATATGCCTAAACGCTACGTCAGGGGTGCACCAGTCGATCGCAAAGGTAGTGTAGGTAGATCGCATGGCATTAAAAAAAAATAGACGTCAGCCTATCATCCGTCCTCGCCACCCAACCTACGGCCTACACAGTGCTATCCGGCCCGGGCCTCGGCATTTTAACAAAGGGAAGGAAAAGTATCTATCCTAATGTTAGGGCGTCTCTCAATCTTTCTTCGATGGATTTCTGCAGTATTCTAATGTTAATGTCACTCATGTCCACCAGGATTATTGACGGCCAGCTCTGTTTACGGAGTTGCGTTCAGGGTTGCCAGATCCCACAAATCCTCCAGCCAGAAAACTGCCATACACAAGCTGATACTATCTAAATAAAATGTATCTATCTGTTGATCAAATCTAAAGCACCCAATCACAAAAGCATAAAAAATAAATCATTATATTGTTCATTTTATTTTCTATTTACTGCAAAAATTCCTGAATCCCCCCTCGGAAGGTTTACCGGTGAATGCATTTTCACAAACCTGGCAACCCTGGTTGCGACGTCTTTCTACAAGAGTATAATACTTTTATTATATATTTATATTTTTATATTACAAGAAAAATATTATTCTTGTGTGTTGTATGTCAAATTAACTATGATATGATTATTATTCTTAAGAATTATAGACAACCAGCTCTGTT
>BRDA01006278.1:26791-37797 GCA_036984385.1 Crenuchus spilurus
TTATAGAGGAAAATATCACATGTCACCATTGGGATGAATGCTCAAATTAGACACGTCTTATGGGGAAAATGCATCCAGCTAACGAGCAAACCAGCTAACGAGCTCGGCTCCTGCACAGATTAAACTCGTAAGTAGGGTTACCACTGTACACTATAAAAGGAGATATTAGTCCATAAACAACCTCCGTACACACCTTATAATGTAGAATAGGAGAGATATACAGTGCCACTCACAAACGTCATATTGGATCATTTTCCTCAATAAATAAATGAGCAAGTCTAATATTTGTGTCTCATTTGTTTATCTGGGTTCTCTTTATCTACGTTTAGGACTTGTGTGAACATCTGATGATGTTTTAGGTCACATTTATGCAGAAATATAAAACATTAAGGGTTTACAGGCTTTCAACCACTATTGTTAACAACCTAAAAAAACACCAGAATTGGAAATTGGCAAAATGATTTATTTATCTCTAGGTCACCTGACTGGTCCAGTGTGTTCTGCTGAAATCATGTGCTAGTGTTGCTGATCCTTCATACTTAATGTATTTTTGCTACAACTTCACAGCATTGAAGAAGCTGGGAATAACTAGTTCTATCCGGAGGAACCAGCCATTAAATTAGCTGTTTTACAACAAACACACTAAAAATGCAGCTGTTAGTGTTGTAATTTGTGATCCAACTTCTGTCCACAGCGGAACTTCTCCATGTCAGTGAACAGCGTGGCCGTGCTGAGGCTTATGGGTAAAGGAAGCGGTGCTGCACCAGCAGGCGTGCCCCGAGGCAGAGGGAGCACCCGAGGAGGGAGAGGCAAGTCTCACACATGAAACGCCAATGTTTAGAGACCTCAGAAAGCTTGATGTGATCTTTTGATGTCAAGCTGACACAAAGATGACGTGTACAATGTTTTTTATTGTTTTTGTGTATTGTGTGTAGTATATACAAAATAATGTGATGAAAAATACTAGCTGCAGCCCCGCATTACAGGTATGTGTATAATAAACCTTTGCATGTGCCATCCTGTAGGAAGAGGAAGAGGTGAAGGAGGGTTCTACCAAAGAGGAGTAGACGAGGAGCTCAGTTTTGGCCGCAGCCGCGAAGTTCATCGCAGCCAAAGCTGGGATGACAGGTGCGGGTTTTATTTTCTTTTTAAGATTTATGATTTTGCTGTTATTGAAACCATTGATTGACAGAAGATATTACAGGGGTGTAAATCACCTCACAATGATTCGGGTCTTTAGGAGACTATTTAATACGTCTTAATCTTCAATTTTATAAATATGTTTGAAGATGAATGTTTACCTACTTTAAGAAGTGTTGTGATGTCATGAGGTGGCATCAAAAATATCAACAGTTTGTTGGCCTGCTCTGCCATATATGTCCAAATGTTTGTGGACAGCCCTTCTAATGAATGCATTCAGCTACTTTATGTTGACACAGATGTACAAATGCACACATACAGCTTATCTAGTTCCTGCCAATAGAATTGGACTCTCTGGAGAACCTATTGGCACCATGTCTAATGCCAGGCATGGAGAAGGCCCCCCAGCATTGAGCAGCATTGGAACTGTGCTCTCTGCTCCAAACATTACATTTGGGATGAGGGTGGTGATCATCCAACCTGACACAAAGCTAGCACTTGCTGAATTCAGTCAAATCCTCACAGCAATGTTCCAACATCAGGTATAAAGCCTTCAGTGGTCAATTGAGAAAGTTACTCCAACAAAATGAATAGCCATATTTTGGAAATAAATAACGAGGAGCTGTCCCAATACTTTTTTATGTACAATTGCTTTTGGTGTGATTTATTTTAGAGGAGAGCGACGCTTTGAGAAGCCCCTACGGCGAGATGGAGGACGTGGAGGTTTTGAGGATGGAGGATCAGTCAGAAAGGACTTTGCTCGCTCTGACAGTGATAACTGGCGTACGCTTCGTGAGGAGCAGGAGGAGGATGGTGGAGAACCGGGAGGCAGCTGGAGGATAGCTGGAGCCCGCCGAGATGGTACAAACACGTTTTTTTAACGTATTACTGTACATGATGTTTGGTATTTTTCTTGTTTGAAATCATTTTTACTGACATTTTTCTGTCCTGGAAGATGGGGGTCCTCGCTCTGCTGGATGGCGAGATCATGGAAGTGGAGACGGCCGGAGAAGGAAGTTCGATTTTGATTTCCGGGATGATGGCAGCCGGCGGAGATCTGGAAGTGAGGGAGGAGAAGACGATCGAGACGGCCTGCCTGAATGGTGCACTGATGAAGAGGAAGGGGAAATGGGCACCTTTGATTCTACAGGGGCTTTCATGTGTGTCAAGGTAGGTCTGTTTCATAGCATATGTACTAATTGAACACTTCCCTTCTCTTTTATCCTTCAGTGAAGTAAGTTAACGTCAGGTAGAGATGAAACGGTTGCCGTACAGCCAACACTACAGTCTCAAAGTTCTCAGCAGTCTCAGACAGTCAGATTTAAAAAATTAAAACTTCAGGCATGTTAACTTTAAGCCTGAGATTTAAAATGCTTTTAGCAATTCAGCTGCTTTCCTGGTGCACTGATTGTTACAGCACAAACATGCCACTAATGCCAAAACCGCGGTTAGGAATGCCTGAAGTGCAACACTAGTTCAATGTTATTGAACTTTCACTATGATTTTTATGTTTACAGAAGCTACTGGCTGTCTGTTTTTAATGCAAACAAAGTGCATTGTGCAGTTTTTTTAATCTATTAGCACATAATAATCCTGATAACTTTGATATAATTGTGATATTCAGGTATGTAGCTGGCTTGGCTATCTAGCTTCTGTCATTAGCTAGAGCAGGGGTGTCAAACTCCAGTCCTGGAGGGCCAGTTTGGTGATTTTTCTGCTCCGACACGACTAGTAAACCTGCTCATTACCTGTTGAGTTTGATTAGGAAGATCACAAATCTCTGCGGGAGTCCTGCCCTTCAGGACTGGAGTTTGACACCCCTGAGCTAGAGGTATAAACACTGGTGCTCATCACTGACTGCTCAAGCATGGACGTGCACCATCAAATAGCTGTAATATTATCTAGTATTTTTTTTATGTAGACCTATAGTAGAAATAACTAGCACAGCTACCCAAGTTAATTATCTACAGTCACTGGCTGGAATAAAAAGATTCTGCCTAATCAAAGTATAGATCGTTTTAAGATGCACCGTTGGTTTACATTGACATCACGGCTTTTGATTTAACTCTCTGGAGTTGGTTCTCTCGCTGGCAGAATAATAACAAAATTTTATTCTAGAAACAAAACTAAACATACCCCGAAGACCTTAAAAGGTCTACTTTTCAAATACATATTTTGAATCAAAATATATGTTTAGATTCTTGTGAGAGGAGCTTAAATAAGCAGAGACACGTCTGTGATAGTGTCAGACAGCTGCTCATATTTTCCCGCCAAAAGACACGCTCTCTCATTCGTATGATAATAACATGGCAATTCCAGACATTCCATTGGTGGGTTCCAGTGGCCAGGAATGTTCACATTCACATCACCTGAACAAAGAAATCTCACCTGATTGTTCACACTTATCTCATGAATATTCAGTGTAGGGTTAGTGGCTGAGGAAAACGGAATGTCGCCTCACATTAGTTAAGCTTTAGAAATAAAACAACATACAATGTCTAAAAACTGTAATGAGCAGTGTGTAGCCAGCACCTCTGTTTATTCAGTTCTGAGCTCAAAAGTCTTGGATAGAAATGTTTAGAGTGTTTTTTCACAATATATCAGCAAATATGAGCACATCTGAGTTTAGAGCAGATTTAATCAAAAATATAGATTTATGACACTTTTACTGTTCTGACACTTGTTGCTGAGTTTGTGCTGAACTAAAGCCTGTGTAACACTTTGGGGGAAAATAATTTTAGATGTGTGTAATTTGTGAAGTCGGAGCAGGTGAGACTATCAGAGTGTCTGAAATCAGAAAAATAATATAAATTTTACAATAGATTGTTGATTAATGCAGTAAATTCAAATGTGCTTAACTGTGTAGAAAACCTCAAGAGATGCAATTCCTGAGGACCAGGAGCTTGAGTTTGAGGCTCTGGAGGAGGAGGAGGAGGAGGACGAGGAGATTGGCCAGGAGTGGAAGGACAGCTCTGCTGAGAAAGGTGAGACGTCTTTGCAGGTTGTGACTTTTTGGCAAATTCACAGATTTTTGAAAAGTCTTGCCCATCACATTAGCTGGATTGTTTGAGCAGAGTTCATCACAATGCCCCTTTTAAGACCTTTCTCACTCCTCCTTTGTGCTGTTTGTGTTACAGTGGATGATATGGAAAATGCCTCGGCATCAGAAGGAAGAGACATGAAGGCTTCTTCTCCACCTACTGCCTCTGTTCCTGCCCCCATTCACCCCTCAGAGCAGGAGACACCCCCTGTTACACTCCATGCCAAGTCCATCCTCCAACTGAGTGAAGGTATTCAGGCTTAGTACACACATGCTTAACTTTTGTGGTGTCTTAAGGGCCAAAAATCATCCACCACCAGGTTTGGCAGTACAGAAAACCACTTGGTTATATTTTTTTCAACTTGAACAACACAAATTGTTTCATATAAAATTCATTTGGGCTTTGAAATTCAGTGACGCTGCTTTATTTTAGGGTTTTAGGAGCAAAGCAATAAAGCTAAATGAAGTAAATTTGCTTTCTGTTCCTAATTAATACTGAAAATGTTTACATGAGCAATTTAGCATGTCTAAATTTTCACTCAAGCCTCCAAACGTGGATTTAACTCCTTGCAAACACAAAAAAGTCTCTGAAATCAAATGTTTTCTGTTTCAGTCACAGCTCCAGTAGGGGGCAGCAGTCAACCCAGTCAGAATTCCTCAGCTGCTGTGGCCCCCCCTCCTCACACTGCTGTTACTGAACTCCCACCTCCAGGGGGAGACACAGAGGAGGAGGATGGCATGAAGCACCTTCAGCAGGTCAGCTTGTGTTCCTGCCTGTCTCCAGTTTAGAGGATTATTTTATGAAATATTCCTGTTTAACTCATTTGTCATTTTTGTATGAAATGATAATGTATGCTAGTTTGAGCATGATGGTTAAACATATGCCTAAACATTAAAACTATTATTTCTTATGTGCTGACATTTTTACCTTCATTTAGTCAATAATAGACTATATTTGTTTGGTTGTTATTGTAACGCTTTGTCTTCGTAGTAGAGCTTTACAACATCTTTGTTATTATGATAAATTACATTATCGTCAGATAATTAAAACAGATTAGTTTTAATTAGTATATTTTCATTAAAATGAGTATAATTAGGCATTTAAGATTCAGTGCAGCGCAGCATATAAAATGTTGAATGCAAAATAATTATAGTTTTTGGTGGTATTTTAAAATGTTGCCTTATTTTTGTCTGTAACATCAGAAATAACAAATTGTGGCATATTGTGTATTTTAAAAACTTCTCAAAGTGATGACATTTCGCCATATTGCCCACCTTTATGTGTGAACGGTTTCAGGAATATTTAAAGCAAAATTCATATTCTCCAATATCTCGTACAAAGTTCCAGCTACATTAGAACGTTTGTGTTTTCCTTTAAGGATCAGTGATGTCATGTTAAACTGCTGGTGAACACAGTTTTCAAGCCTAAAATCTTTTCCATTTTAAGAAAAAGCTCTTATTTGTTTACCCTTTTTCATTTTTGTAGGAGGCAGAGAAGATGGTCGCATCTCTTCAGGACACTTCTCTGGAAGAGGAGTGTTTCACGCAAGCACTTCAAGAGAGCCACAGTGCTGCCGCTCACACTCACACACACCCTGCCTCGCACACACACTCCCACCCAGCCACACACAACCTCTCTCACTCCGCCAGCGCCTTGGCACTGACTCACGAGTCAGCCATGAAGTGGTTCTACAAAGACCCTCAAGGAGAGATCCAAGGTAAACGCAAACATCCCACTTTCCTTTTTCTTACAGAGAAAGCACACCTTTATGTGAACAGCCAAATTTGGCCACTCCAACTTAAGCAAATGGAGAAGAGTGATGCTATCTTGGGTGGAGCTGGCAGCAGCATTTCGGTGTCCATCGTCTCTTTGGCTCCACAGTGCCTCTCGTACCGCTGCAGTGTAGCCCTGATACTGAAGTTTGAAACCTGAAAACAAAATGCTTTTTAAATATGACTCACTCTATTGAGTGCGGAGCTGGAAAACCCGGAGTGGAGTGTGAGCAGATGATTCTAGGTCAGCACTCCTGTTCAGTTATCTATGATGGTCGATGCAGCATTCAGCTACACAAGTTTTTTTTTTTTTTTTCGCCTGTATCTATACCTCCAAAGAGGGTTGTTCCTTCCTCCTTTTCAAAATGCTTGACCTCTTCTTCTCAGCACTGATCTTGGCTCTCACACTCACTAGTGACTCCTAGTGGCGGGTGGCGTAAGCTCGCTTGCTCGCTCATAACTCGGATCTTGGCTTGCATCACAAAATCAAAAAATCTACTGAGCTTCCGACTCATATCTTGGAAAATTTATAAGTTAATTCACTCGTAAGTCAAGGTTCCACTGTAGTTAGTTTTTAAGGATGGTTTTTAGGAGTTGTTTTCATTTGACTCTGTTAAAATGCTGCTGCTGAGCGTCTGCTCCACCTTCTCAAACACGAGAAGCTGAATATTATGGCAGGTTTTGTGAAAATGTGCAGCATTATTTTTAACCCCGAGTTCCTCTCGAGTCTGAGCGTTTGTTTCTCTTCTCTTCCTCAAGGCCCATTCAGTCCAGTGGAGATGTGTGAATGGTTCCAGGCAGGCTACTTCACCATGACCCTGCTGGTGAAGAGAGGCTGCGATGAGGGATTTCAGCCTTTAGGAGATGTGATTAAGATGTGGGGACGTGTGCCTTTCTCTCCAGGACCCTCACCCCCTCCTCTGCTGGTGAATGAGTAGTTTAACTGTACAATTACAGCAATTGCCAAAAAACGCAGATTTGTTGTCTCGGTGGTCATATAAGCAGCATACACAGATTTCTTAGATCAGATTAAGGTCTAGAAGTTGACCGATGTCTGGATTTTAGCTCAGTAATCAAACTCCTCAGCCCATGTGAACTCTTACACTCAGATCATGTGTGAAAACAGTAGCCACGGTAAAGCAGCACCAGCGAGGTGGCAACTAAACACCTTTGAAACGATGCTGAATCCCTTCAGGATTCAAATACCTCAGGTGTTAGTAGTCAAATAAGCCTGTTTGATGTAAGACATGTCTGATGACTGACGGGATTTAAGGAGACAGGTTTGATGTACGTGATGCACTTCTGACCCCACCTCTCTTTCAGCACAGAGGGCAGAGCTGACACTCCTGACACTGAGCCCTGTACTGAACCAGTCATTGAATTTCATGTTTTCAGGCCCAGAAAGCCCACAACAAACTGACTGACATTTAATTTTTTGTGTTGGGTTGTATAGAGGTGGGTAATCCAGGTCCAGAAAGTAAAAATCCATCCCAGGTTTTTGCTGCAACTTCATGTATGTCTGCTGCAGCATATCTGCAACAGAACCAACAAGGCAGTTGAAACAAAATCCGGGGGTGGATTTTTACTTTCTGGACCTGGATTACCCACCTCTAGGTGTAAAACACTGAAAAGTGATTTTTTCCTATATGTCCCCTTTAAATTGACTTTGATTTGGTGTAATGTATTAGGGGCTTTCTATTAAGCTTTGCTTTGGGTTCTTCAGGGCAACATGGACCAGGAGTTTCTGAAGAAGCAGTTGGAGCAGGCGGCCACTGCAGCCCTCTACCAGCAGCTCCACGTGAGATTCCAACACCTGAACAGGTAACTTGTCTGTACAACATTCATACAGCATAGGAAAGCGCACACACGTAAAAACAAAGGCAAGCTTATCAAAATGTCACATTTAAAGCACCATGGCATGTACGGCATGTAATGAAGTAGCTACTACACCAACCAATAACAAATGTACAAAACAATAATAGTGCCTTCACCCATCTGAGATAAGCAACATCAAAGGCTTGAAATTCGAGACAAAAAATTTCACCCACTTTCAGTTTGCCCTGTGACCGGGTCATTTGTCTTCCCCAACTGGGTTTACTCGGTGTTTGTGTCTGTTAGGTGTGGGGAGACAGGGATGATGCCTGCGCTGAACAGATCCGTATCTGTACCGGAGACAGGGCCCATGTGGGACGTGCATACCTCATCCTCACAGCCGCCAGGTAAACATTACACAAACCCAATCAGAATTTACAGCCAAAAGCACTTCTGTGTAAGCTCTTCACCTCAACGCCTTCAATTCTGTCTGTACAGGCAGCGAGTCCGGTCTGTGGGACTTAAGCATGAGTAACTCACCTCAGGGTCCAACTATTGAGCAGCTGCAGAAAGTGAGTCTTCTCTTTTCTGGTATTATGTCTTATCCTCTGTGATGGTGTATATTGGATATTGTAACAAAGTGAAAAATGTTTTTTTCAAGTAGACTGTATCGTATGTTGAATTTAGAGGAAATAAAGACATTTTGCAATTCAATTTTTTAACCCTTTGGAGTCGGCGGACCCGCATGCGGGATAAAAACCCAAAAACTGATACACGTTCAATCCCAAGTTATATATGCTAGAAACAAAATGAAACATCCCAGAAACCTTAAAGGGTCTTTTTTTTCATTTGTGTATAGCTTGAATCTAAATATTTTTACATTCTTGTGAGAGGAGCTTAAATAAGCAGAGACATGTCTGTGAGAGTGACTCGGACAGCTGCGCATATTTTCCCGCCAAAAAACGATCCCGGTCATTCATATGATGATGATATGGTAATTCCAGACATTCCATTGGTGGGTTCCAGCATCCTGGAATCTGTGGAATGTGAATGAACAAAGACCACTCACCTGAGTGTTCACATCTATCTTATAAATATTCAGTTTAGGATTAGTGGCAGAGGAAAACAGAGTGTCGCCTCACATTTGTTAAGCTTTAGAAATAAAACCACATGCAATTTCTAAACACTGTAACGAGCAGTGTGTAGCCAACACCTCTGTTTATTCCGTTCTCAGAAAATAGGTTTTTGGAAAGTAAGTTTAGAGCAGATTTAATCAAAATATAGATTTATGACACTCTTACTGTTTTGACACTGTTGTTGTTGAGTTTGTGCTGAACAAAAGCCTGTGTAACACTTTGTAAAAAATAATAAAAATAAAAATCCAGGCATGACGGAGGGTTAAAATTTCTACACGTTTTCTAGCGAAAAGTTAGCCGTGAATCTGACGGGTCCTGTTCTGATTGAGTCTTGTCAGAGTTTGATGTGCACTGACTGGACTGAAGCATAATTGGGAATCTGCATGGTCATGCTTCTTAAACAGAAACTGTTTGTATGTTTCTCAGCTCCAGCAGGAGAGGCGTGAAGCTGAACTCAGGGCGAAGAGAGAGGAAGAAGAGCGGAAGCGTCGGGAGGAGAAGAGGAGGCAGCAGGAGGAGCAGAAGAGGAGAGATGAAGAGGAGCTGTACAGAAGGAAACAGGTAAGCATATTTACCTCAAAACCTGTTTACATCCTAGATAAAAGAAATTATTCAGTGTGCAGCAGCCGCCATTTTTCTATCATGACGTCTTAAGAGTCGTCTACTGTAGTACAACCGATTAGAATAATGCGGTTAATGAGTTTAATTCAGAAAGGTAAACTGTAATTTTATATTCATTACACGTACAGTGACATTTCAAGCTTGTTTGTATATTCATGAGGATCAGTATGACTCGCAGCTCAGGTAATCAGAAACTCCGAATATTTAAATATTTCATTTGGAGTTTGAGTAAACTTCTATTCAAACAGTATAAACATGAAAACAAGAAGCATTTAAATGTCACTTTGTGTGTAATCAATATAACATATGAGCTTATTTTTTTATGAAATTTTAAACAACTTTTTTCATAATATTTAAATTTTTAGAGATTATACTATTACAGTAATGTCATTTGGATTTTTCCAAATATTCTCTCCAAGTAAAAATTAATCAACTTAAGGTGCTGATTCAGCCTCATTGTTAAAAATTGTGCTGCATTCATAGTCAATTAAAAACATATTAAATGTTATATTTAATAAAAACGACTGATAATTGTATAAGCCATGTTCACGTATTCAAGTGTGTGCACTATAAATATGATCATGTTGCAGGTTTTTGTACGGTTACCCTTCTAGGGAAAGTACCCAGGGCATTGTGGTAATGTGAACTCGTTTATATGTGTTTATTCAGCAATGTCGTCAGCAGCAGGAGCTCATTATGAAGCTGCTTCAGCAGAGCCAGCAGCAGCAGGTGGTTCAAGGAGGCTCCAGCTGGAGCACATCCCAGTCAGGGCCTCTCTCTCTGGGTAAAGCTCAGGGGAAGAATCTGGGTCTACTGGAGCTGGAAGCTGAAAGACTGCACAAACAGCAACAGCAGCAGCAGAGAGCTCAGCAACAACAGAGGGTAAAGCACATGGTCCTGGTCCTTTTTGGTCTGCATTTTTGTGTGGAATGTTACAGATCAGCTATACTAACGACTCATAAAACCACAGCAATCAAAGAACACACCTGCTGTGCTGATATGACAGTCACTTGAAAATTGTTGCTTTTCATCAGAGTAACACAAATGAATACCATATTAATATGGAAAATAATGCCAGAAAGACTGAGTTATACAGAAATTGTTTGTGCCTGTCTGCTGAAAAGTAACCCTCATGTTTTGTTCACTTTAATGCAAAGTAAGTTTTGTTTGCTTCTTTTCTCAACCGACCATTATACAGTGTGTATAATGTATCTGTGCACAGTACAGGATGAAGTGTTGATGGTGTTAATGTGTATAATGTATTAGTGCACAGTACAGGAGGAAGAGTTGATGGTGTTAATGTGTATAATGTATTAGTGCACAGTACAGGAGGAAGAGTTGATGGTGTGAGTGTGTATAATGTATCTGTGCACAGTACAGGATGAAGTGTTGATGGTGTTAATGTGTATAATGTATCAGTGCACAGTACAGGAGGAAGTGTTGATGGTGTGAGTGTGTATAATGTATCTGTGCACAGTACAGGA
>BRDA01006281.1:4341-18426 GCA_036984385.1 Crenuchus spilurus
CTTTTAATGACCAGTAACGTCAACGGCGTTATAACGACAGGAAAAGTAAATAATTATTTTATCCCGTTACTGACAAAATGACGTTGTTACGTAACACTTATTTTTAACGCCGTTATTCGCAACACTATATATATATATATATATATACACATACATACACACACCCTAAAGAATACTCTTATCTCTACTGATCTTTACTCTTCTCAATGAAACTGATCTGTTGACACCATGTCTCACTACCGTAGGAAGCATTAAACTCCTGCTGAAGTGGCTCAGTGTGATCGATACATAAAAGTATGCTAGCCTTATTGATTTCATAGTGACATCACTGTGGGGACACTCAGAAAGGTCAAAAGACATGAACATGGACATAAAACATGTTATTCAATGAGCAGTAAACTGTTATATGTTTATAATATTCAGTTGTTTCTATGAGCAAATGCTACCAGACTGGCGCTGGTTCTACATTCATAATTTAGTTAATTGGATGGAATGGTAATAATGGAATGGCTGCGACTGGCCACAGCAGTAAGGGAATGCTTTCAAACTAATGTGATCAAGTTCTTCAATAGTAGTCGAAATGATATTTTAAAAGGTGAAGCTGCCCCATTTCCACAACTGCTGCATGTTCTCTTCACTTCTCCAGTTGCTTTCCTCTCCTCAACTCCCGCAGTAGCAGTAGGAGGGGAGGGGGAGGACTGGAGCAGTAGTAAAGGTTTCTGGATGCAGCCCTGTCATTCTGCACTCATCCTTAATAAATGGACAGCTCAAAGGATGCAAACTAGGTTTGAACACACTTTCACCATTAGTAAAATATATAAAACGGGAAAAGATGGCACCTGCACCTGGCTAAAATCAGTCAAAAATAGGCAGATTTACTCTAAAAATAGAATATAAACACTGATTCTGCTTGCATTGTTTACAATTCTACATCACATCACTCAGGTCAGTGTTCTCTTGCTACAGTCTGAGGCAGGATAACCTGAAAAATTCCAGTATCTGGAACTGAGCATGTGTGTCTGGATGCATAAATGGGAGCTACTCTGGTATTCTGAAGGGCACTGAAGAAATCAGGTGACCCATGCTGCAAGACCAGCAGGGGCCCATTTAGGGTCGACCACGAATAGGGCCTGTATTGTAAATACAGCTTTTCTTTCATTTCAGAGAGCCTGCATGAATCAGACATTTCGTCACATCTCAAGACACTGGGCTGACTGAAGCGTTTGCTGTTTCTCACTACGCTGCTATACACAGTCCTGGATTAGCTAAAAAAAAGATAAACAGCAGCTTGACCAAAATGTTGAAGCAGAAAGAACAGATCAAGATCCTTTCCAGGCATGTTATCTTTTCTGTTATTTAGGACTAATCTTATTCCAGCTTGACATCATAAGCAAGTTCAGTGGATATTCCAGGGGTCCAGCACAGACAATGTGGTAGCAGCCTTGAGATATATGTAACCAGGGCTCGATCTGACCACCATCCCTTTTTGCTTCACATTTTGATCAATTCTGTTATATCTCATTGATATTTTGACTCCATTTATAAGCAACTTCTTCAGACCAAATCAGGATCAGGGAAGTGTTAACCACTGTTTTAAGTGCAGACAATAGTGATCTGAGAACTTTCTTTTAGTTGCATTTTAATAATCAGCACAGGCAGCTGCTGTAGTTCAGATTCAGACATGATGAACAGAACCATACAGCAGGTCTAAAAACACGAGTCTGGAGTAGTGCTGGGCGATAAAACAATATCGATTTTTTTCACAAATTTTCTCTCGATGATGACGATAAGCCGGGACAATAGAATTTGATAAGTATTAACGTTAGTTTCCATTTCGCATCTAAGCAGCTTGACAGTGAGTTCTGAAGTCTAATACTGCTGCTTGTTAGCTCCTCCTCACCAGCACCGACAAAATACACTGTTGTGTTTAAGACAAGCGTGTGATTGGGGGAGAGCGTAGTGGCGCTGGGTGAGAGAGCGTGAGGTCGCTGTGTACTCGTCTGTTTGTGTGAGAAGGAGGGGGCTTGCTGTGTGTGTGTGTGTCAGCCTGAGTGCTAGTATTAGCCTGTTAGCTTGGCTCTCTAGCTTGTTATTTTGGAGTGGCTGCAGCCGACCGCAATCACTGTAAGTTTCAACAATAAAGTGACGACTGTAAACGTCTTTCTCGTCCATCCTTTCAACGCGTCCAGCCCGACGCTACAATATTATGTTCTGGCAATAAACATTTTAATATTTTAAACAGTAACATTTCATGTATTTAGTCTGATGTTTTTAGAAAGATGTTTAAAACTATGACAGTTAGAAAATTTTATATCGTGAAAACCATCAAGATTGATCAATATAGAAAAATTTATCGTGATAACATTTTTGGCCATATCGCCCAGCTCTAGTCTGGAGTCAATAAAATCATCACACTTTAGTTTATAATCTTATAGTCAATGACTTCATTTTTACAAGAAATAAGACTCCGGTATGACTGATGTGTTTTTCAGAGCTGATTCCAATACTGATTATTAGTAATCAAGAACACTTATATCCAATATTTTGGACTGTTAATTAATGACTTACCATAAATGTGATATCTGTAGTGTGAGAAGGCTGCAACTCTACACCGTGCATTCAATGAGGATATTTAGTTTAATATTAGAATATTATAAAATAGTGTTTTAAGCATTAGGCAGTTGGAAAAAGCATATTTAATTGGTTTTACTTGACATGTTTACCATCCAAATAGCTCTGTGGGCTGGACTCTGGGGCAGACAAATTGTTTATATTAATCATATAATCAGATATGCACACATAACTGCCCTAGTAAAACAATTTAGGTGCCAATTCAAATAACTGGTAAAATACTAAATATTGCTCTGGTTATCACTCATAGCTGACAAATGGTCTACCCCTAAGTAAAAAATAATTGTGTAAGGCACGACATACATTCAACCACAGTATATAACCAATATTTGGATTTCATTTCAGTGCAGTTCTCTCAGGTGTACATTTTTCCTGCTTTAACTTACTTTCTAAGCTTTGAAATGTTTATGGTTATTTTTAGAATGCTAATCAGCTTTGTGCATATTTTAATATTTTAACTCTTACCCACTTCTGTTTGCATTTTGAAACTGGCAATTATAAACACACAAAAAGACCCTTTTTCAGTGATGTCTTTAAGAAACTAGACACATAGAAGCACTCAGTCTACCCAGTAAAGCTCAATAACACAACACATGGTGTAAAGTTCATAGTTCCTGTATAGGGACAATAAAGGAAATGACCTCCATGGAATCCTTCACAAGACATACAAAAAAAAGTACAGACAGTGAGTCAAGGTGGCAGATGGTTACACATTAATGAACACATACAGGCAGAGTAGACATCAATCACACCAACAATCCAGTGAGGCCACATGATGATAACCCTCATCTTCTGTCTGTGTAGATCACCGTTCTCAAAAATCTCCACTGATAGCCCATGACCTATAGACTGAGTCATTTAACACTCCTTTGTAATGCAATGTTCTCTTTCTGGAGAGCCAAAGAAGCTGTACTGTTCTTTCAGGAATGCACATAGTTGTGTAAACTCACCAATATTGACCGAGTCCTCCCAGGCCTCCAGAGTCTCCGTCACGGTCAGCACATACACATACGTACGATGCTTCCTGTCCTGGTTGTGCTGCAGATGACATTATGACATTGTTTTAGTATTACTTAGAATCACATGGTGATGTGAAAGAACTGAATACTGAGTCTGAGAGCACAGCCTTACCTCAAACACACCCAAGAGACGTCCCAATTTCCCCTTTACTCCAGCCTGAAAGAGAGAAAAAGAGGGTTTAAGGCCAATTCACAAACCAGGTGACAAAACACTATAATTAAACAGATTTCACATCGACATGATGGTAGCACCACCCCTGGAGTCTGAGGGTATTTCAGACACTCTGATGTAGTCTGACATGGATCGACTTTTTCACAAATTACACCCATCTAAAATTATTTATTTCCAAAGTGTTACAGGCTTTTGTTCAGCACAAACTCAACAACAGCAGTGTCAAAACTGTAAGAGTCATAAATCTACTCTAAACTTAGACTTTCCAAAAACCTGTTTTCAGATGTGCTGATATATTGTAAACACACTCTAAACATTTCTAGCTAAGACCTTTGAGCTCTGAACTGAATAAACAGAGGTGTTTGCTACACACTGCTCATTACAGTTTTTAGAAATTGTATGTGGTTTTATTTCTAAAGATTAAGAAATGTGAGGCGATACACTGTTTTCCTCAGCCACTAACCCTACCCTGAATATTTATGAGGTGAGATGTCAGATGAGATGTCTTTGTTCAGATACAGATTCTAGGCCACCAATGGCATATCCGGAATTACAATGTCATCATATGAATGACAGATTGCGTCTTTTGGCGGGAAAATATGTGCAGCTGTCGACTCACAGATGTGTCTCTGCTTATTTAAGCTCCTCTCACAAGAATCTACCTATATATCTCACAAGATTTAACCTCTCTCTCTCATATCTATCTATGATAAACATATATTTTATATATATAATATAAACATTAAATATAAACATCAAATTATATATATATATATATATATAATTTTTTTTTTTTTTTTGACCCTTTAAGGTTTCTGGGGTATGTTTTGTGTTTCACAGTGATAAGTGTTTATGCAGAATTTTGGTTTTGTTCCCGCAGGCCGGTTGACGGTTGACAAAAGTTTAATACATGAGTGTCAATAGATTATTATATTGGAAACAGTAATATAAATGTGAGTATTTTCTGACCAACTCAGCTTCCTGTCCTCATATCTGTCCACTCCTATACAATGTAAGCTAAACACAGCCACAAAAAGTCACCACAACAACACTCCAGAATGTAGAACTTAAGCATATGGAACAACGTCTGTGCCTTTTCACATTTTTGGATTGTATGCGACAAGGTCAGAGACACCCACCAGGCACACATTTAATCTTTTCATCAGTTTTCTGTCGAGCAACTATGAAATGGCCTTTAAGATTCACTAGCATCCTTGATACTATTTTTTCAAAAATTAGGGTTGGCAGTGTTAGATTTTTCCTTTATAACTCTCACAATGACATGCAGCAGATCAATAATAAGAAAACGACAATGAATGAAGCAGATTAAAAGCCCTGTAACACATGTGGAGTACTTGAATTTGTAACATGACGATCATATATGGAAATAACTCTGGAGATGATAATAGCTTGTCTAAATTTACATTATTGCCCAAGCCTAACATTTACTACTAGAAGTAATCCTTAGCCCTGACCTTGACTCGACGGTAAAGCCGAGAACAGGGACAGATCCATTCCGGTTCATGAACACAGACGTGACCAGTGTTCCCTCAGAGAGACGGCTCACTGGACAGAAATGTTGTGGAATCTGGCACAGCACTGAGTTTAGCCAGCTGATGCTGCCCAGACTGCAATCTAACCCAGAAGCTGTGTTTAGTAGGCCATACACTAGTAGTTCTCTTTCCCTGCTAACTTCCCTACAGACCTAAAGATTCATAATGCAGGTCTGGCTCTGAATTAGTGAATTAGAGTGAGAATTTTGGCTGCTGATGACTGTAGTTATAATGACCCACCTCTTCATAAACCTCTCGTACTGCTGCCCCACAAGGCTCCTCCTCCGGCTCCATTCCTCCCCCAGGCACGATCCACTGATCCGGATGTCGACTGCTGCTCACCAACAACACCTGCCAATAGAATCAACTTGTTACTAGGGAGCATAGGACTCAAAAAGGCAAATTTAACCAGCACCTTACTTGGAGGATAAGATGTGTGTATATGAAACAGTGGAACCTCGGTCATTAATCATCATTAATCTGTTCAACCTGTTAACTGAAATGAACAATAACTGAAGCAATTTTTCCTACAAGAAATAATGTAAATCCAATTAATCTCTTCCAGACCCTCCAAAATATTAACAAAATACATTTTATATAAAATAACTATAGTTTTACACAGAAACAATGAGAAATAAATACTTTAACATTACACTTATGGGTTTACACTCTGTTTTAGAGCGTGCTGGTGTGGTCCAGTCAGCAGCCTTTTTTTTTTTTATGCACCTGTTCTCTTCTGCTATTTGTTTTCGTACCCGTTTTCAGCCAGTAGCGCTGTGCGCCATCGCTTTAGTGTGGTGTTTTAGTTTGTTTTGAGCATTATCAACGAGAAACAACCAAAAACAAAGCCAGAATGAATGACAAACACGTGGATGGATGCTTTGTTTTCACAAAATTAACGACGACTCACATAGGGCATGCTGATGAAAACCGGGCGGATGAACGATAACCGGGACAAATTTCTCAACAAAAAAGTTGACGATAACCAAATTGTATGGTAACCATGGCAAAGGATAACCGAGGTTCCACTGTATATAGATATATAACTCCTAGATGAACATCCACTATCCTTTCCCATTAAAAAAAAAAAAAAACAATACATCGAAAATATATTTCAATATTATATACATTTATATCTGGATTAATGTTTCATTTTCTTTATCGGGTTTGGTCACACCAGGGGTGTAGCTATGGGGGATACTTGGGAGGCCAGGGAACATGAGATTTCTCAACTCAACTGTATAAAAGTATGAACCCACCCACCAAAACACTCCTCTGATCATCAATTTTGAGTATCATCCTGGCAATTTAACCCAGGGGTCCCCAATCCTGGTCCTGGAGATCTACCACTGTAGAGAGCTCAGATTCAAAACATCTGACAGATATTCAGATGGCCCTGAAGATTACCTGGATCAGGTGTTGTTAAAGGTTGAACTCTACAGGGTGGTAGATCTCCTGGAGCAGGACTGAGAACCTCGCGTTTAGGTGGCTGCCAAAAAGCTAGGCAAACAGTAAAGCTAACAATCATTCTGCCCAAACATCTACACCTAGTGCTGTGGACAATTCATTATGTCTCATTAATGTCTCTCTGGTTATGGTAGTTACAATGAATTAGGCCATTTGGTAGTTAGCCGTCATTGTCCATAGAGCCACGTCTCTGGGACATAATCTTTACTAGCTGCACCCACCTCTAACCTGTGTCAAATTATGCGTGCTGAAGTAAATCTCCTGTTGCTGTTTTGCACAATCCAAGATGATATCAAGTGTGTGTGTGTGTGTGCGCGCACGCGTTTTGGATGCTGAGGATTGCACGAGTGCTCCAATGTCAGAAAGATGATACTGTGCTGATCCAATTCTGCAGAAGCACGCTTATGAGGTTAAATTAGGCTCTGACCGGTTGAGTCATATCAACATTGACACATTCATGCGCACACACAAGTCAATCAGAAGACCAGCCATGGTCACTTCCTGAAGAACAAAACATCAGTGCACTGCCCCGAAGCGTGTACATTAAGCATATCTGGTACTTGGTGTACATGCTGTAGGAAAGGTTTGGCCAACTGCCTCTTCCACTCTCCACAGCGAAAAACAGCCTAAATTTCCATTTGACCCAGACTTATTTAACCTGGATTTATTCACACAGTGTGCATTGCAGGGCTGACATTATTTAAAACAGAAATTTAGCATTTACATTTCCAACATTTGTATCGTCACAGGTGTGACCCAAAATGAACAGGTAATATTGGGTTAACAGAGCTGTTTACTGTAAACATCCAGATTCCACCCTGTTAAGTGAATGGAAAGGACTTCCATGACATCCAGATGGCGTATCAGAACCGCTATCCAAAGCGCTGCCCTCGGTGGATGTGGAAGTGGGCCAGACTGGAACTCGACCACTCTTACTAATGTGACTAATGCGATCTGACCTGGTAAATTAAAATGTTACTGGGACAGTATGAAGTGATATTTTCCTACTATTCATGTGCACTCCTGTGCCAAAATATGAGGTTCATAAATGTACCAGATATTTTCCTTGACAACATAAGCTTTTATTTCAGAAAAGTATTTGCAAGCACATTTGTAATATTTTATTGATTTATAATGCTTACTGAGGCTGTTTATGGACTAGCATCTCCTTTTGAATAGTGTTTATTGAGACTATTAATAGACTAATATGATTTTTATGTATAATGGTACTTATTGATGTTTATCAATTAATATCTTATTGTAGTGATTAATAATGTTTATTGAGAATAATCATTGACCATTATATCCAATTCTAGTATTCAATATGGCATACTGAGGTTGTTAATTGACAATTCTAGTGATTAATAGTGCTAATTAAGGCTAATATCTCCAATTCTAGTTGAGATATATACCCCAGCTCTAGATTTATTGAGGTTGTTGTTGAACCAAATCTAATTTTAGTGATTAAGTGCTTATTGAAGTGTATGAACAGGTTGAGTATCAGGAACAGGACTTGTTTTGGGTGGCCACAAACTTTTTTAGTGGTAGTGTGCAGAGTAGTTGCTCTTTGACAGATGGGATATAATCCATGTTGTAATCTACATGACAGCACGGCCCACCTTGCGCTCTGATTGGCTAACCCACAGGTCTCTGAGAAAGCTTCAAGTGTTGCCAACTGTAATGAGATTGTGGCCATCCACACTGAGACACACACACAGGCTGCACGTGTTGCTGCTCTGTGCCCGTGGTCAGGTCAAGAGCTGCACCTGCCTTTTTCTCGCCTGCTCAACTCAGCTGAGAGGTTATTTTTACGCATCAGTAAATGTCTAACACGGAGGGATGTTACAGCAGCAGAAGGTGACCAACCTGCTCCTGGCTGACTGATGCAGAGGAGCCTATGAAGTGCATCCGAGGTGCTCAAAGTTTGGACGTTGTGACAACTGCTGTGTATGTGAATCATCTATAAGAGAAGATGCTGTATGCATGTGCGAGGGCATCAGGAATATCTAGAATGGAACTGTGGCAGGCACACTCAGTAGCAGATGGATACAGGTGCAAATGCACATTTACATGTATGTGCACGTGTTGTGTGTTATGGCCTCCAGTTCACAGAAGTCCAGTTCAGTTTGAACAGATGCTCGTGTCTAACTGAAACCAAAGCATTTCAAGGCTTTTGCTGCTCACAGCCAGTATAGCAGTGAAGATGAAGAGGAAAATAACAACAAACACTGTTAATGTAAACACATTTTCAGTGTTTTTCACCCTGTTTAGAATTTCCATTACACCGGCACAACTTAAAAAAAAGGCGAGAAAAACAGCTGCTGAAAAATCATGGAACAGTCTCTCTCACACACACTCACACACACACACACACACACACACACACACACACCCCCCTTGACTTACAAGTTTAATTTATTTCTGTGACTAAGCTCATAATTCAATTTGATCCTATATCAAATTCAATTTCCCCATTAAAATGAATTGAAATGCTATTAATCTGCTCCAGACCACCAAAAACGACACCAATTTGTTACTTTTTTAAAAATAACTAATAATGAATAAAAACAATAATACATAAGATAATGTTAATAAACTGGTTTTATTAAGTGCATTATTAATGAATTAATTAATATTATTAAGTGTGACCGCCACATGCGCAACCGCCTCAAAGCCAAAGTATACAAAACTGTCGTACGTCCAGTGGCATTTGATGAATACGAATGCTGGCCAGCAACAGCAAAACAAGAACAAGCCATGCATGTCATGGAAATGCGGATGCTGCGATGGACCCTGGGCATGAATGAAGTTATGCGGAAAAAAAATGAGTTGCACCAATCGCAGATAAGATGCGGGAGGCTCGACTACGGTGGTATGGACATGTGGTACGCAGCGACGAGAACTCTGTGGCAAAAACAATGTTGAGCCCCCAAGGACGCCAACCACGAGGACGACCAAAGCTGCGCTGCCTCGATAAAATAAAAGCAGAAATGAAGACCGTCAATGCCACGCCAGAAGACGCCCTGGATCGAGCCAAATGGAGAAGACTCACCAAAGCAGCGGACCCTGCAATTGCGCGGGATAAACGCTAGGATGATGTAAACACTGTGCTACACTTTATCACTAAACTTAATTGCTACGTTTTTTTTTTTTTAATTCACCTAATCTTCTTCACTTTTTGCCACACTTTTCCTCACTTTCATGCAGGGCATTTCAATAAAAACCTCTCCAAGGAGGTTTGTTTCTTCCTCCTTTTCACAATGTTTTGAGTGAGGTAAGTGTTGTCACACAACACAAACACATGAGCTCTTCTTCTCAGCATTGATCTTGGCACTCACTCATGCTCATTAGTGATGGGTGGCAGAAGCACGCTCACTCGTAACTCGGCTCACATCATAAAGCAAAAAAATCTACCATGCGACGGTTCATATAGGAAAATTCAAATTAATTCACTCGCAAGTCAAGGTTCCACTGTATATTATATATAAAATGGTAAATGATCAGTGTTATGCATCACATCAATGCTTCTGCTAATTAGCTTTTTGTTTGATACTGCAACAGACTGATGGATTGTTACATCCCTCACTATATAATTATGTCTGCCTAGGAACTCAAAATCTTTACAAAAAGGCAAACAAGTGCAAGAGGGTTAGTTTTACAGCAGAGGTAAGGCAACACGCTAAGTGAAAGTTGTCACCAGGACACAGAGGAAAAATGTCACATCAGGACAGCTGAAGAAAAGGTGAGTGTAATCCGATTGTAAATGCAGTCAAAGAAACCTGCCAGGGCCTGCGAGTGTCTTCTGCTTCAGTCTATGGTCATGCATTACCTTTAGACAGGAAATGCTGTGTTCAAAACAGAAATAATGCAGCTATACTCCATTCTAAATAAGTCATCTGGTATTTCTGTTGCGAAAATAAACTGTATAATAGTCCTAATTATAGCATGAATGTCATAGTTACATGTTTTCATCTTTAGAAATCTGCTACACCACAGTTAACTTATTTTTCATGTTCTTGTCTTGTTTATTAGGTAAGTTTACAGGTTCTTATGTACACTTGCTGATACACTCACTGACCACTTCATCACCTCTCCTATAGGCACTGACTGTATTCCACCGCTGCAATTTATTAGCCCATTTCTACCCTGTCCATGAAATGAGATGTACGTATTGAGAACAGTGGACTTACAGTGGGCATAAAAAAAAAAAACATTTGATCATTTTTGCAGCAGAGTTGGGCCTCATTAAGTGTTCAGCCGATGCCCAAAACAGCTGCTTGCTTCCCTTTTTTGTTAGAATACAAATCTACACAGAACTTTAAGAATGTTTGTCTTTAAGAGGCTAGACTACATGGGTAAAGCCCTCTGGCAGACTGCAAATGGACCCTGACTGAAAGTGCTGAAAATACTCTTCCCATTAGTGTTACATAATACTTATACAGCAGAAAATGTAGCATAACCTACATTCTTTCAGCAAATATGGTTTCAGCTATGAAGACCATGACCAAAATCAGCGTCCATCATTTAATTCAGAAAGGTCAACCTTTTCCAATTTTTTTTTGTTTTACTTTTAAATGAAAATCAGAACGTCAAAATCTCAAATTATTAGATTATTTCTTTAAAAGTTTAAGTAAATTACTATTCAAACTGCATCAACATTAAAATGAAAAAATGACATCATATCTTACATTAAATGAATATAAAATGACAGTTTACCTTTCTGACAAATTATGAACACTAACTTTTTATATTCTATTTTTTGGAGATGAACTAATATAAATAAATGAAGAAAAAAACCCTACTTGAATCAGTTCATCATTGCAGCCACAGGCCGACTAAAGACAGTGAGATAAAACGATATCGATTTTTTTTTTCACGATAATTTTTCCCTCGCTGACGATAATAAGCCGGGACAGTAGAATTCGATAAACATTAACGTTCGTTTCCATCTCACGTCTAAGCAGCTTGACAGTGAGTTCTGAAGTCTAATACTGCTGCTTGTTAGCTCCTCCTCACCAGCGCTGCCAAAATGCACTGTTGTGATTGAGGGAGAGCGTAGTGAGGCTGGGCGAGAGAGCGCGAGGTCACTGTGTACTCGTCTGTTTGTCTGAGAATGAGAAGGAGGGGGCGCTCGCTGTGTGCGTCAGCCTGAGTGCTAGCATTAGCCTGTTAGCTTGGCTCTCTAGCCTGTTGTTATTTTGGAGTGGCTGCAGCCAACAGCAATCATTGTAAGTTTCAACAATAAAGCAACGACTGTAAACATCTCTCATCCATCCTTTCAACTGGACGCTACAATATTATGTTCTGGCAATAAACAATTTAATATTTTAAATAGTAACATTTCATGTATTTAGTCTGATGTTTTTAGAAAGATGTTTAAAAACTAAAGAGTGTTAGAAAAGTTAATATCGTGATAATTATCGAGATTGATCAATATAGAAACATTTATTGTGATAAAATGTTTAGCCATATCGCCCAGCTCTAGTGCAGTGTGTGGCTTATTGACCAACTGTAAATCATAAATGGTCTTATGATCATTACATTTGTGCTGAATTAGTGGCAGTCAAGAAAAAGGAGAAAAAAAAAAACAAACATGGCAAATTATCAGGCCATTGCAAGACTGATGTTTGTTCATATTGAAATCTGCTCTGCTGACAGGTGCCACTATTTTGTAAATGTTTTCTCTTTCTGTCCATTTGAATTTACATGCCAAAATTGTCCCATGCACAGGAAAGAACATGTTGTTAGTGAAATGAATCACTGCAACACGTCCATCTGTCACGCTGCAGCTAATGAGCAATAAGGATGGAGCTGAGGAGCTGCTGAGAAGCTGGATGGTGGAATATACTATCTGTAACTGTAAAGTGATCTCCAGTGGTAGCCCATTTACTTCCTTTGTGGGCTCATGATGGCTTAACTACCGTCACCGATCCCTTGCCCCCTGCACTTTCTCTTTTCACTCCCAAACAATGTGCAGCCACCGCTGACCATCTCTGGTTCAGCACAACAGCTCAGCTGACATCTTCCACGCTAGCAGACTCGGATGCTGCGACTCCGGGCCAGTGTCAGTGTTAAGCTACCAACAACTAAGGTTAAGGTAGAGCTGGCCTCAGAACTGCTCACAAAGGAGGGTGTAACCTGAGTGTTCATGAGTAATAATGAGCCCGTTCTCTGATGTTCAAGAGCCCTTTAGGTCTGTCAGCGTGGAAGAGTGATTCAGCAAAGGCACTCAGGCCCAGTTCTACAACACTGACGCAGACACAGACACACCAGCCCGGATGAGTCACCACTGCTCAGTGTTGTATCCATGTGGGCTCTTATAGTCAATAAAGACAAAACATAATTACTGTCAAACATTAATGATCATCAGGCCTTTGCTAGTCTAGCTTCAACGTCTCTCATTTCACACTGAAGCTCAAATCAAAAGGATGAAGACTGGACATTCATTACAGAGCAGTAGAGTGCTCTCCAAACATGAAATTCTGTAATACTTCAGATTACTTAAGATCAAGCCTCAGACGTGTGTTACAAATGTAAATCAAAGCTTTGTTTAAATGAGCTTGTGCTTACTTTGAAATACTTATAAAAAGTATTAATTAAAGTGACACAATACAAGTTCATTTTCTGCACATTCTTAACCTATTAACATAAACCTACTGTTAACATTAAGGGAGTGAACTTTAAGTTTCAGCATAATACATACAATTATATAGACCCATTCCAAAAAAATTTAATATCATGGAACACTTGATTAATTTCCATAATTCCATTCAAAAAGTTTAACTTTCCTAGATTATAGATTGAGGGGCCACAATTTAAACGATTTCATATAATTTGGGCTTCCAGCTCATAAAACTGGAAAAAAAAAAAAAAAGGATTTCAAAAAAATTATAATACTGTGGAGAAATCAGCCCAAACTACTACTCAGTTTTTGCAGAAAAAAAGAAATCAGGATCACATCAAATCAATCAAAATATGGTACTTTCAAAACAATATGACAATCTTCAATATTTGGTTAGGTGTTACGTGGCATTGAGGCAATCAGCCTGTGGCATTGACTGGAAGTTTGGAATGGGTCTGTATTTTATATATATATATATATATATATATATATATACACACACACACACATATACATATACACACACATATATACAGTGAGGAAAATAAGTATTTGAACACCCTGCGAATTTGTAAGTTCTCCCACTTAGAAATCATGGAGGGGTCTGAAATGTTCATCTTA
>BRDA01006282.1:1707-13513 GCA_036984385.1 Crenuchus spilurus
CACCGTTCAGTATATACACTATAGACCATCACAGCTGTAATCAGTACACTGTTAAATATATGCACTACAGACCATCACATCTGTAATCAGTACACTTTTCAGTATATACACGACAGACCATCACATCTGTAATCAGTACACTGATCAGTATATACACTACAGACCATCAAATCTGTAATCAGTACACTGTTCAGAATATACACTACAGACCATCACATCTATAATCAGTACACTGTTCATTGTATACACTACAGACCATCACATCTGTAATCAGTACACCATTCAGTATATACGCTACAGATCATCACATCTGTAATCAGTACACCGTTCATTGTATACACTACAGACCATCACATCTGTAATCAGTACACCATTCAGTATATACACTACAGACCATCACATCTGTAATCAGTAAACCGTTTAGTATATACACTACAGACCGTCACACCTGTAATCAGTACACCGTTCAGTATATACACTATAGACCATCACAGCTGTAATCAGTACACTGTTAAATATATGCACTACAGACCATCACATCTGTAATCAGTACACCGTTCAGTATATACACTACAGACCATCACATCTGTAATCAGTACACTGTTAAGTATATACACTGCAGACCATCACATCTGTAATCAGTACACTGTTCAGTATATACACTACAGACCATCACATCTGTAATCAGTACACTGTTAAGTATATACGCTACAGACCATCACACCTGTAATCAGTACACTGTTAAGTATATACACTACAGACCATCACATCTGTAATCAGTACACTGTTAAGTATATACACTGCAGACCATCACATCTGTAATCAGTACACTGTTCAGTATATACACTACAGACCATCACATCTGTAATCACTACACTGTTAAGTATATACGCTACAGACCATCACACCTGTAATCAGTACACTGTTAAGTATATACACTACAGACCATCACATCTGTAATCAGTACACCGTTCAGTATATACTCTATAGACCATCACATCTGTAATCAGTACACTGTTCAGTGTATACACTACAAACCATCACATCTGTAATCAGTGCACTGTTCAGTATATACACTACAGACCATCACATCTGTAATCAGTACACTGTTCAGTATATATGCTACAGACCATCACATCTGTAATCAGTACACTGTTCAGTATATACACTACAGACCATCACATCTTTAATCAGTACACTGTTCAGTATATACACTACAGACCATCACATCTGTAATCAGTACACTGTTCAGTATATACACTACAGACCATCACATCTGTAATCAGTACACTGTTCAGTAAATAAACTACAGACCATCACATCTGTAATCAGTACACCGTTCAGTATATACTCTATAGACCATCACATCTGTAATCAGTACACCGTTCAGTATATACACGACAGATCATCACATCTGTAATCAGTACACCGTTCAGTGTATACACTACAAACCATCACATCTGTAATCAGTGCACTGTTCAGTATATACACTACAGACCGTCACATCTGTAATCATTACACTGTTCAGTATATACGCTACAGACCATCACATCTGTAATCAGTACACTGTTCAGTATATACACTACAGACCATCACATCTGTAATCAGTACACTGTTCAGTAAATAAACTACAGACCATCACATCTGTAATCAGTACACCGTTCAGTATATACTCTATAGACCATCACATCTGTAATCAGTACACCGTTCAGTATATACACTACAGACCATCACATCTGTAATCAGTACACTGTTCAGTATATACACTACAGACCATCACATCTGTAATCATTACAATGTTCAGTAAATAAACTACAGACCATCACATCTGTAATCAGTACACCGTTCAGTATATACACGACAGATCATCACATCTGTAATCAGTACACTGTTCAGTGTATACACTACAAACCATCACATCTGTAATCAGTACACTGTTCAGTATATACACTACAGACCATCACATCTGTAATCAGTACACTGTTCAGTGTATACACTACAAACCATCACATCTGTAATCAGTACACTGTTCAGTATATACACTACAGACCGTCACATCTGTAATCAGTACACTGTTCAGTATATACACTACAGACCATCACATCTGTAATCAGTACACTGTTCAGTATATACACTACAGACCGTCACATATGTAATCAGTACACTGTTCAGTAAATACGCTACAGACCGTAATGTATGATGGTGTATGTGTGTGTGATGATGTTTATTGTTGTTGTGTGTGTGATGGTGTGTGTGTGACACTGTATGTATGACGGTTTGTTTAATATAGTATGTGTGTGATGGTGTTGTGTTCCCCCAGGCGGAGGTGTGTGCAGGTACTGTGGCAGAAGTGATCCAGTCGGTGGTGAACGGAGCTGATGGCTGTGTGTTCTGTTTTGGACACTCTAAACTGGGTAAGCAACAGGTTCTGTTTAACCTGAGTTCAGTGCCTTTGAAAACCCAGAGAACAATCTGTTAATGAAATTTGTTTCATTGATGTCTCGTTGTACTAGAGATACATCATGACAGTAGTAGTAGATTCATGTCTAAACTCAGACTGTGAGATTACTCAGCTGTTTCTCAGAAGACTCATTTGATCTACAAATCAGAGACATATCTGAAAGATAAAGTCTCATCTTTTTCTCCATTTGAGAGCCTGTACACCAGTATTCTAATCTTTGATTATTTTTTTTACAGTCTTTCTAGAATTGTGTAGAGATTCCTGTGCTGGTTGTTATTATATGCCTGATGTTTGGACATGCAGACTCATGCTGCAGCTTTAACAGTCCAGTTTATGTTGTTTGTTTGGCTTTCGTTTGGATATTTTGGTGAAATTTGGTGTTTGTTTCTGTTAAACGCTGGTTATGTTAAGTGCTGAAATTGACATATGGGCTTCAGTCGGTGCCCTTCTGATGGGCTGGGGGCCTCAGCGGGAGGGTGTCAGGCGCTCTTGACTGGCGTCTGGCCTGGCACTGCCCGTGGCTCAGCGCTGGCACTGTGTAAAGGTACTGAAGCATGGCAGCACATGGCTAATGTCAGCACCGGTTTTAGTACAGCGCTGATGTGGGTTCAGTTCTCAGGACGTCAGGACAGTTACAGAACCTTTTAGACAGTTGTTTATGCTAATCTCTCCACACTTGTCATGCTCTAGCGGGTTCTTAATCAGTCTGAAATGGTTCTGCAGTGGGTGACATCTGTGTGTGTGGTTTACAACAGAACTCAGAGGCAGGATACCTTTCAAAATTAGACCCAGCTAATTTATCACCAACCTGTTGTGTACTGATTCTGATAGCCTGGTTCTGACTGTGTACTGATGCTAATAGCCTGGTTCTGACTGTGTACTGGTGCTGAGAGCCTGGTTCTGACTGTGTACTGATGCTGAGAGCCTGGTTCTGACTGTGTACTGGTGCTGATAGCCTGGTTCTGACTGTGTACTGATGCTGATAGCCTGGTTCTGACTGTGTACAGGTGCTGATAGCCTGGTTCTGACTGTACTGGTGCTGATAGCCTGGTTCTGACTGTGTACTGATGCTGATAGCCTGGTTCTGACTGTGTACAGGTGCTGATAGTTTGGTTCTGACTGTGTACTGGTGCTGATAGCCTGGTTCTGACTGTGTACAGGTGCTGATAGCTTGGTTCTGACTGTGTATTGAAGCTGATAGCCTGGTTCTGACTGTTTACTGATGCGGTTAACCTGGTTTTCTCTCTGTCTCTATGTAGGGAAGTCCTACACCATGATTGGGAAAGACGACTCCATGCAGAACCTGGGCATCATTCCCTGTGCCATCTCTTGGCTGTTTAAGATCATTAACGAGCGTAAGGAGAAGACCGGAGCTCGGTTCTCTGTCCGAGTATCAGCTGTGGAAGTGTGGGGTAAAGATGAGAACCTGAAGGATCTGCTCTCTGAAGTGGCCACAGGCAGCCTGCAGGACGGTCAGTCACCTGGAGTCTACCTCTGTGAGGACCCCATTTGTGGCATGCAGGTAAAACACCTGAACATATAAAGCAGATGATGTGTGTACAAGTCTGTTTAAATCACAGCTTTGTGAAGTATAATAGAAGGTGAAACTGCTCAGAGAGGCTCTGCAGGTGGTGCGCTGGGTACAGCCTGACTGTGATGTGTTAGTGGCTTTACCTTTTTACCTGTAAGGAGGAAAACATTCTCATGCTGATTTAGGGATTATCCTCCACAACTAAACTCCTGCAGACATCACTGTGGAGCCTTGACGCTCCTTGTTTGGATTATTTAAAGGAGACGACTGCATCTGTGTAATCATCTGCGTTACAATAAAACTTCACCAATGAAGCCTGAGGCCACATAATCCTAAATACAGTATATAAACATTACAGTACTGATCTCAGCCTCCTCTAACCATGTCTACACCTTAAACATCATAAAAATATCACTATGGCCAAGCTTTGGTTTTAACATGAGTTTGTGATTCTATAAAAGTTTGAATATTCTGATATTTATCTTTTCTTTTAGATTTATATTATATATCATTTTTAGGGTTCATTATCTTTGTTTATTGTATTGTTTACTGTTACTCTTCTGTCATCTTCATTTTCTTTTTAATGTTTTCATTTGTTTTATGTACTTCTGTTGAGCTTAGCTGATTAAATATTATTTTATATAAATAAATAATTTCAACTCCTGTCTACTGTAGTACTCAGCTGATTGATCTCCACTTACCTCAGATGTGCTTTAGAAATGCAGCTTCTGGTATGTTACTGTCTGGGAATAGTTTTATTGGAGATAAATGTTCATTAATTTTCCAAAACGATGATGATGATGATAATGAAAGTGCTCAGTAGTTCCCAAGATGTCCAAAGGGGTTGCTTTGATGTTACTAGGTAGTTGCTGTGGTATATGGTGCGGTTGCTGTGGTGTTACTAGGTAGTTGCTGTGGTATCAAATCAAAACTAATATCTCCTTCCTAATATTATCTCCTCACACAAAACTAATATTATCTCCTAGACGCTATTGGCCTGTCTTCAACCAGTCACTTAACCTAGAAATCTAGACGTCCCTAGCGGCAGGTTTGTGCAGCGCTAGGCAACCACTTCCAGTGCCCGTTCTCCTGAGCTGATGCCGTCGGTGTTTCACGCATTTAGAACAAAGCGAGTCGATGTTGGAGTGGAATTAAAAGTTGAAGGTGAAGTAATGTCAAAATTCTAAAATGTAAACGAGCACAACTTAAAGAAACAAGACTAGATGGCTAGCTAACTGTCCAATTGCTGGTCTTATGTTTTAATCTGCAAAGCCAGAAAGAAATGTCCATCACTTAGGCTACTTGTTTCCTAATTGGAAAAAGGGTTGGTAGGCTAATGTTATTTTCTTCATAACTTCGTTCTTTAAAGATGGTCAGCGTCCTTGAGCCAAAATCATGGCCATCACCATTGCCATCAACATTATATGGAGAGGATGAGTTGAGGCAGCTCTGTAACTTCTTTGATATTAGTTTCTCTGGAGTGAGACAGGGCTACAGAGATCTTAAAGATCAGCCAGAAGCTCCTGTGACTGGTGGGCTGCTGAAGCTTCAGCAAGCTGTGAAATCACTGGCAGTCAGCACTGCTGACTGTGAAAGGGGGTTCAGCAAAATGAACTAAACTATTACCCCTCTCAGAGCCCAACTAGGAATCACAAATGTGTCAGCATTAATGTTTATTTCTTTGGTTGGGCCTCCTGTTAAACAGTGGAATCCACAGAAATATGTTAAAAAATGGGTTCTCACAAGAAGGTCAGCTGATCACACAGCCTGTCCAAAAAGAAAAAATGTGACAATCAAGATGGAGTACCAGTCAATATCGGAGCTATTTTAACTGTATGCCACTGTATGAATGTAGCCACAAAATTGTTTGATTGTTGTTATTGTTATGTTTTGTGATACAGAGGTTGTGATTTTTTTGGTCATAGTTTTTGTCTGCATCAATTTTGGGATGTTAAAAATATAAGTCAGTTTTGAACTTCCCATTTTTTATTTTTGAATTGAGATTGTGAAAAGCAAGGTTGTGTTCCATATTGTGGTGTTCCTCGAAGTTTGCTTATTGCCATATCAGTTCGAAGTTTGCTTATTGCCATATCAGTGTAGATGGACCAAAATAAAACCACCACTGCCAAGAAAAGTAGTGTGATACTTTTTGTTACGATGTTGCACCGACACAAAATTTAAGAGTTCCCCCACCTGCCAAATCCCACTTTAACCACTAGTTACTAGGTATTTGCTATGGTATACAGTGCGGTTGCTGTGGTATTACTAGGTATTTGCTGTGGTATACAGTGCGGTTGCTGTGGTATTACTAGGTATTTGCTGTGGTATTACTAGGTATTTGCTGTGGTATACAGTGCGGTTGCTGTGGTGTTACTAGGTATTTGCTGTGGTATACAGTGCGGTTGCTGTGGTGTTACTAGGTATTTGCTGTGGTATACAGTGCGGTTGCTGTGGTGTTGGAACGCACTTGTGTTGAGTGTAATAACTCATGTCTGTAGTGTGTTACTGATGTGTTACACTGTTGTTTAGTTACAGAACCAGAGTGAGCTCAGAGCTCCTACAGCTGAGAAAGCCGCTTTCTTCCTGGACGCAGCGATCGCCTCTCGGTACAGCAGCCGACCGGACTACGATGAGGAGGAGCATCGAAACTCTCACATGCTGTTCACCCTCCACATCTACCAGTACCGCATGGAGAAAACTGGCAAAGGAGGAAGTGAGTACAAGTACTGCCCACTCAGGATACACCCACTCTATTAGACACACCTACCTTGCTGGTCTTGTAGATGTAAAGTCAGTGACAGCAGCTCACCACAGTTTGTGTTGGTCCTTTAGTCCTGACACTGTTGGCTGATTGCTGCACTATCACTAACACACCCCCACCACATCAGTGTCACTGAGAATGATCCTCCTGCTCTGCACTGGAGCTACTAGTCTAATGTAGCTAAGAAGAGATGTAAGCTTATAGTCACCAGTTAGCCTGTCTGTGTCACATCAGTGTGATGATTGAGGCAGTTAGCTACATGCTAATTAGTGGTGTTAGCTTTATGCTATCTACATTAGACTACCAATCATGTCTACTGATGGTCTACATTTGGCATAATGCAGTGCTGACAAGATTGATTCATTAGTTAAAAGGGCACTTTTAATTAAATTACTATTAATGAGTTATTGCTTTAATATATTGGCCAGTTTTGTTTTTTCCCTAAAAATATGATAATTTGTCACAAAATAAATAAATACTTTTTGAGCACATGAGCATCAATCAGTAGCTGTTTCAGTAGAGCTGAGTTCATGTCTTCTCAAATGGTGAGTTTTATTAATATTTATAAACTGCTTCTTATCATGAATTGAGACATTAAGTCTCACTGTAAGGTGTTGTGATGTCACTGATAGTCTGATTTGTTTTGGTTTTCTGTGTAAACCTCAGCTGAGTCTGATCAGCATCATTAAGTTGGTCTAATTAGCATCCATACTCGTTACGGGCAGCTCGTTAACAGCATCCATTAAGCCCCACCCTCCCTGCGCTCTGAAATCCCACTCTCCCAGATTCAGTCTTGCACTTTCTCTCCCGATTCTCCTCCCGAGCGCTGACACTTCAGTATAAATAGTCCTGATGTCTCAGCTTGTGAGAAGAAAAGGTGTTAAAGCCACACATAGCTCTGTGTCACATATTCCATCTCATTTCACTCAAAAAGAAATTTTACTGCTTACATGTTTCTCTTTAATGGCTCAGGAGCCTTAATGGACTGGAAGGTATCCGGAACCTGTAGGCTTGTGCAGAAGCATTAGTGGTCCAACATCATGTCAGGAAAATATCCCTCCGACATGTACGCACCACCGTCTGGATTCATTTAAGGTGTTTTTTTTTTCAGTTCTTCCCTGTGCAATTATAGGACTCCTGTGCACACTGGAGGAGATGATGATGATAACCCACATAAACACAGGTCCAGACATAACAGTGTTCCCTCAGTGATCTGACACATTTATCTCTTCATTATAGAGGTCAACCCCTCCACTGTGAGCAGTTGACCAGAGTGGCATCACTGGCCCCTTGGACACCACTGTTATGTTGTTGGGAGACACTCAGTGTAACAGAAGTCCATTCTCAGTATAGCTTCACAGCAGCTCTAGAACATCACACACAGTTAGTGATTTCTGAGAAATTACCTCCACCATGCTTCACAGGTACAATATTATCATGTACATCAATCACATCACGTCCTTTACCCATGATGATGGTTTTACACTCTGATACAACTGAATGGTGTGCTCACTTATTTTTTACGTGCAGTAAAAAACTGCTTGTTCTCCATGTTCAACCTAATTCTCTTTCTCTTTCCCTCTCCCTCCCTCTTTCTCTCTCTCTCCTTCTCTCATTCCCCCCCCTCTCTCTCTCCCTATGTCTCTCCATCTGTCTCTCTCCCTCTCTCTCTCTCTCTCTTTCACTCTCAGTGTCTGGAGGTAGGAGTCGTCTGCACCTCATTGATTTGGGGAGCTGTGTGAAGGTTCTGAGTAAAAGTCGAGACAGTACGGCGGGTCTCTGTCTCTCTCTCTCTGCTCTGGGAAATGTTATTCTGGCTCTCGTCAATGGCAGCAAACACATCCCGTACAAGTAGGTCATTTACACACTCAGCACCTCTCTGACCTCTTAGACTAGACCAGGTCTAAAAGTCTTCCTGATGATCCAGCTCCGCTAAGCTAGTCTACAGTTTTACAGGCTTCAGTACCACAGAAGAACCATCAGAGATTCTCGTCCACCTCCAGCACCAGAACTCTCAGCACACATCTGCTATTAGTCATAGAGGTGAGGAGAGACTGAGACTGAGGCAGGTCATGAAGATGGAGATGATTAGGACATTTAAGCTGGACATCATTCCTACTGTTAGAGGACATGACTGGAGGACCTTTCAGTCTCATCTGAGACAGATATACAGGACAGTGTCCTGTCTCTACACTGGGGCAGGAATAACACCACTTCCTGCTGGTCTCACGTCCAAATACTGAACAGACTCAGACCTGTTTATCACAAGCTGTAGCTCTTATCTATATTGACCTGGCTCCACCCCCTTGTACCTGTGCCAGACATTTACCTCAGCTACACTGTAAAAATGTATTAGCTTTGCAGATGGCTGAGGATAACTTTACTGCAGACCTGATCTCAGGTTTGTTTTGTCTGATCTCAGTTGTCTATAAGAAACATCCTAAGACATTGAGGAGATGTGTGGTTAGATGAGTGTGAAGCTGTACATAACACTGTAACAGTGAGAAAATCAGTCTGTGTGTCAGCAGTCGTAACAGGAGAGATGTTAGTGAAAATGAAAGTGCACACACTAACCCATCTGTTCAGACCCAGAGGTGCCCAGGGAGCAGTTGGGGGTTAGGTGTCTTGCATTTGTGTTCTTTGGGGACAGGGGGTCAAACCGAAGACCTTCTGGTCACAAGGCTGGTTCCCTAACCTAAAGCCTATGGCCCAAGGTCACTGCCCTAAAGTCAGCCCCATCTGGATCTTCTGGACAGGATGATGTACCCAGGTCAGCTAGAGTGGAGCCTACTTTAATGCGCTGTCTGAATATTGATGGTCCATAAAGACAAGTCTGTTGTTATCACTCCAACTGTGGAGAGAACCCTGCAGCATGAAGAGCCTGCTGCACACCTAACATCCTCTCCTGTAGGTGGGAGAAGGTCCAGAGAAGGTGATCCAGGCATCTGTCTTCTTCCTACAGATGTCCAGCAGTGTGTGGAAGCGGTCCTACAGAAGGTAGAAGATCATGGTGTTGATGGCAGCACTAAGTGCCAAGGGCAGGTGTCAGGTTAAGTCCAGCACACAAGCTTCTGTGAAACAGCCCTGTCCTTAGCACAAACTATCAGTTCCTCTTAGGGGTTCCTCCTCTTACTCTTACTGCCACGGTTACTCTTACTGCTTAGCTTGGACCTGGGGGTTTTGGTCATAGAGGTCTTGGACCTGGGGCTGTTGGACCTAGGGGTTTTGGTCATAGAGGTCTTGGACCTGGGGCTGTTGGACCTGGGGGTCTTGCTCATGGGGTCTTTCCCATGGGGTCTTGGACCTAGGTGACTTGCTTATGGGGGTCTTTCTCATGGGGTTCTTGAACCTGGGGGTCTTGCTCATGGGGTTCTTAAACTTGGGGGTCTTGGACCTGGGGAACTTGTTCATGGGGCTCTTTGACCTGGGAGTCTTGTTCATGGGGTTCTTGGACCTGGGGTTCTTTGACCTGGTGGTCTTGCTCATGGGTTTTGGACCTGGCTTCTTTCTTCTGTTGTAAAGCTGTGTTGTGAAGCTCAGGGCTATTAATAAGAAGATCACTGATGGGGGCAGGTGTGATCTGGTGCTGACGGACCCGGAAAGTTGCTGGTTTGATCCCCTGTCATGACATGACTGAAGTGCCCTTGAGGATGGCACCCACAACTGCTCCACGGGCACTGTAGATAGGCTGCTCACCACTCTGGACATGTGTGCTCACTGCCCAATTTGTTTCTGTGTTTCACTGCACACATGGAGGCCAGATTGCTGACTTTCACTCAGAGGAAGCTGAATCCTTCATTACTGAATATAACCCTGCAGCCGGTGCTGTAGGTGACATAATTCACCCTTTATTTTATTGTTTGATGTGTCAGTAAGGCCGTCCTGAAGATGCAGGGTGAGATGGTCTCCTCTTCGTTTCGTCTAGAACCAGCACACAGGTGCTGTGGAATTGTTTTCTACAGCACGTTGTTAATTAGGGTTAAACACGCCACTCTCTGCTTTCCTTTCTCATAGAGTTCCTGTTTTTCTCCTCCAGGGCTCGTGGGACTATAATTTAATCAGTCTGAATTTACATTGCAAAGCACTGCATGAGTTTAAGACTCTGGAGTTCCACCGAGGAGATGTAATTAGGGTCTGAGGCCAATCAGGAGGAGAGAAACACTGAAGAGAACTTAAACGAATATAAAAGCACCAAAAAGCCTTTTATCATACACTTTTGTTAAAGATGAATCATCTAAACACTGAATATCTGCTCAGTGTGGTCATTATTTACTGTATAAATAATCTAATGATGATGTCATTTAGTCTCTGTAGTCCTGCAGCTCCCCAGATTACAAATAGGATAAACTGCAGGACAATATCAGCAACAGGACTTCCTCTCTATATTTAACACATATTTAAGGCTTATTCATTCATATTTCATCAGTTTTATGGTAATGTATAATATAATGCTTATATATGAATGTAATCATAATATAAAATAATTACACTTAGTGTTACTACACAGGACTAATACAATTTACAGTTCAGTTACCACATTTTTAAAGAAGTACTATACTATATAAATACTGTAGTATGTTTGACTATAGTTTACAGAGTTCCTGGGACTGGACCAGCAGCACAAACATTTTCCTGCATGTTAGTGATTGAAACTACCTGTTATAAATGGTCAGTATTAGGTGTGAGTACTGAATGTGTATTTATAGATTATTTAGAGTCATTTTAAATCTGTGTGTATACAGTATGTAAGATTATAACAGTGTCTATAACTGTGTGATGGTTTTTAATATACAAACCGGATTCCAAAAAAGTTGGGACACTAAACAAATTGTGAATAAAAACTGAATGCAATGATGTAATGATCTAGTTTTATTCAGAATAGAACACAAATCACAGATCAAAAGTTTAAACTGAGAGAATGTATCATTTTAAGGGAAAAATATTTTGAAAAATATTCGAAAAATTTCACAGTGTCAACAAATCCCAAAAAAGTTGGGACAAGTAGCAATAAGTGGCTGGAAAAATGAAATTGAGCATATAACAAACAGCTGGA
>BRDA01006283.1:0-28917 GCA_036984385.1 Crenuchus spilurus
GAGGCAGTCATGGGTTGTCATATATTTAGTATTTTATAGGGGCTTTGAATGCAGACCAGCCAGTCAGATTTTAGCATTGGAACACTAAAGGTATTATGTAAACATATACATACATTCGTCAGAAAATGCTCACAGAAAATGTAATGGTAGCTTTTTATTTGTTCATTTCAGCTACATAATCTAAACAGATGTATTTGGTGCCCATATTGAATATCAAAACTAAACAGCAAACTTTGTGGTGTCTCAACACATGAACAGTGCAGAGGATTCTCTAAACTCTGCTCATTACTCAGTGCATCGCAGGGTCTTGTTATAGTAAGCTTTACCAGGCCCGAATGCACTGTGCAAGCATACATATGTATTGGGCTGTTAGGAGCTGTGTGGGTGGCAGGTATTTATTGCCTAAACGTGGGGTGGTAGTGAGGCGTTTGGTAACATGGGCTGTTTACACATAATCATATCACTGCCGTCCCTCCAGCCTCAGGGTACCAGGAGAGAAGGAAAGAAGAGAAAGAAAGATAGAGGGGTGGTGTGGTGAGGGAAGAAGTAAAAAAGATTGAGTGCTGGTGTATATGCAGCAGTTTACACTCTCACCTTTTTCTCTGAATTTCACACACTGTTCCCTTCTCTCGTTTCATCAGTCTCATGTGTACACACATACTTCTCTCTGCCTCATTCTCTCATTCTCTCACAGGCTTTCTCTCTCTCTCTCTCTCTCTCTCTCTCTCTCTCTCTCTCTCTCTCTCATGCTCTCGCTCTCTTTCTGTCTCTCCTGCTCTGTTTCATTCTCTCATTGCTTAGTTCAGAAAACACAATGCCTATCGATCTTGTGAGCACTGCAGTAGATGGATTGGAATTCAGCAGGAGTGAAGCTCCCTGTTGCTCTGCTAGTTTAGGACTGAAAGAGTAGGCTAATGCTACTGGCTTTGGCAGCACATGCCTAATTCCAAAAGAAATACAAAAGCTTTTCCTACACTGCTCTTTGCTAGTTTAAAGCAGTCAGTTAGTAAAAAAAAAAAAAAAAGACAGTACATTTTCACTTCCACTTAGCACAATTTTAGCTGGACTAGTTTAACAGGTGCAGTTCTGTAGTGTAATTGATATGGATCAGGTAATTGGTATATTATCTGATTTATATGAGATAAAGTAAGGTAAGGATGTAATGCCATTAACTATAAATATAACTTTCAAAATATCTGTTTCTGTGTCTGTATTCATATTTAACAAGAAGTGGGTGTGGCTTCATTTTCAATATTGAGTTTAACAATTCAGTCACTGAGCACATTAAGAGGATCAAGTAATATGGATGGTTCAAAATGTCACACTGAACATTCTTGTCAACTTCTGTCAAAAGTGCTTGAAAATATATGGCAGACCTTTTTATGTTGATAGTAGACCTGACGTAAAAATCTGATTAAGATCTGATTATTAAAATGTGATAAAATAATTATATATAAAGGGGTGAGATGCCTGCCAAGAAGTCACAGAATGTTGCAGGACCTTCTATTGGTGCCATCAAGTGGACAAAAAAGGAATCTGAAACCTGCTTTTTCTTGTAAATAGTCGTATATAGATGAATCTTTTAAGCATTTTTACCATTAAGTGTTCAGAATTACAACCTGTGTTGACATTTTCTATTTTTAAAATGCTTCACTAAGCATATGTATGTTGTTTGTAGTAAAAAAAGACAACATATTTCAGTCTGGTTTCATGTGCTTTATGTGTTTTTGCGTCCAATATGTTGATACAATATGTCAAAGTGAAAAATAACTCTTAGTCATATACAGTGAGGAAAATAAGTATTTGAACACTCTGCGAATTTGCAAGTTCTCCCACTTAGAAGTCATGGAGGGGACTGAAATTTTCATCTTAGGTGCATGTCCATTGTGAGAGACTATGGATTATGGAATTATGGAAATCACAATGTAAGATTTTTTAATAATTTATTTGTGTGTTACTGCTGCAAATAAGTATTTGAACACGTGAAAATCAATGTTAATATTAGCCTTTGTTTAGAATTACAGAAGTCAAACGTTTCCTGTAGTTTTTACCAGGTTTGCACACACTGCAGCAGTGATTGTGGCTTATTTGTCCACACAGATCTTCTCCAGATCAGTCAGGTGTCTGGACTGTCGCTGAGAAGCACGGAGTTTGAGCTCTCTCCAAAGATTTTCTATAGGGTTTAAGTCTGGAGACTAGCTAGGCCACTTCAGAACCTTGATATGCTTCTTATGGAGCCACTCCTTGGTTATCCTGGCTGTGTGCTTTGGGTCATTGTCATGTTGGAAGACCCAGCCATGACCCATCTTCAATGTTCTAACTGAGGGAAGGAGGTTATTCCCCAGAATATTGCAATACATGGCCCCGGTCATCCTCTCCTTAATACAGTGCAGTCATCCTGTCCCATGTGCAGAAAAACACCCCCAAAACATGATGCTTCCACCCCCATGCTTCAAGGTAGGGAGTGTTTTTTTGGGATGGTACTCATCATTCTTCGTTCTCCAAACACGGTGAGTGGAATTAAGACCAAAAAGTTCTATTTTGGTCTCATCTGACCACAGCACTTTCTCCCATGACTCCTCTGGATCATCCAAATGGTCATGGGCAAACTTAAGACGGGCCTGGACATGTGCTGATATAAGCAGGGGAACCTTCCTTGCCATGCATGACTTTAAACCATGATGTCTTAGTGTATTAGCCACAGTAACCTTGGAAACAGTGGTGCCAGCTCTCTTCAGGTCATTGACCAGCTCCTCCCGTGTAGTTCTAGGCTGATTCCTCACCTTTCTTAGGATCATTGATACACCACGAGGTGAGATCTTGCATGGAGCCTCAGTCAGAAGGAGATTGACAGTTATGTTTAGCTTCTTCCATTTTCTAATAATTGCTCCAACAGTTGATCCTTTTCACCAAGCTGCTTGGCAATTGCCCTGTAGCCCTTTTCAGCCTGAGAAGGTTTACAATCTTGTCTCTGGTGTCTTTGGACAGCTCTTTGGTCTTAGCCATGTTAGTAGTTGGGAGTCTTACTGATTGTGTGGGGTGGGCAGGTGTTTTTATGCAGCTATCGACCTCAAATAGGTGCTTCTAATTTAGAATAATGAGTGGAGGTGGACTTTTTAGAGGCGGACTAACAGGTCTTTGAGGGCCAGAATGTTTGCTGATTGGCAGGTGTTCAAATACTTATTTGCAGCAGTAACACACTAATAAATTATTTTAAAAATCATACATTGTGATTTCCGGATTTTTTCTTTTAGATTATGTCTCTTACAGTGGACATGCACCTAAGATTAAAAATTTAAACCCCTCTATGATTTCTAAGTGGGAGAACTTGCAAATTTGCAGGGTGTTCAAATACTTATTTTCCTCACTGTAGTTTATGTTGTGCTGGTAAAAAATATCAAATACTAGCATGGTACACATTTTAATATGGTATATAAAGTCAAAATCAAAAGAATAAAAAATATATAACTCAAGACTATCAAGGGAGTAATGCTGACAAATGATCTGAACAGATGCTCAATAAAGAAAACACTAATAATAACATTAAATATCTTTAATGACTAATATCTTAAAGTCATAAAACACATAGGATCAATAAAGTCTCAACAAAGGAGGAACTCTAAGGTAGGCTAACATAGAGTACCACTGAGATCTCAATAAACAATGTAGGCTAACACAGAGGGCCATTGATGTCTCAATAAACAAAGTAGGCTAAGACAGAGGACTGCTAAGGTCTGAATAAACAAGGTACACAGACAAAACAGATGCCAAAAAGCTAAGGAGCTAACAAGCTAGAACACTATACAGGTTACACAGGCTAGGGTGCTATACAAGCTACACAGACTAGGATGCTAATACAAGGTACACAGGCTAAAAAAAAACAGATTCAAATAGCAGAAGTCAAAAGGTGACATTACTGCATGCAGAAAACAACAATATCAAGCAATGGCTGACAGTCCAGGCTTGGCTTATGTAGTCCTGCAAATCAGTGTCTCAATGGGAGACAGCTGGGAGAGGAGAGACACATGAGTTCAGAGGAGCACCAGGTATTCTGGGAAATGGAGTTCATGTGTGTGAGTAAATGTGAATAACAATTAAGCATATTGAATAAATCATGAATTACAAACATAAAATATTCAGAATGCATTTATTTATTTGAAGACATTTTCCATGAAACTACCTTATCTTTGTCTCTGTTTAACCTTTTTACCTTCTGCTCAACCATTTGGTAGAGCACAATTACATTCCTATATCTTCTTGAAGAACATGTTAGAGTTAACACAACGTGACTGTGCCATCTCTACCAATCAGTAGAGGTAGGCTAAAAAACATTTTTGTCTGAATGCAAACCAGCAATACAATCATAGCCATACCACAAGGAATAAACTAGATCAAATGCTGAAAAACCTTTAGTGCTGTTACACCACTACAGAGATGAGTATGATGTTTAAACAAAATTAGAATGTATTGTACAGTTTTTGGATTTGTAGTTTGTGATCTGATTTAGCATAAAGTGTCATCTAATTGTTTGTTTAAAATGTACATAAAACCTTTTTAACATTGTTTTATTATTACAATATATTTAAAACAGGTATTGTGCACTTCAGAATAATCCTCATCTGAGGCCGCCATGTTGTGGAGGGCACACTAAAATAGTATTGAAATGAACTGGTCTATTTGCTATTGTTGCATGAGGTTAGTTTGTAAAGAAGCTCCTGAACATAATTGATTCTGCAATTATTAGTATTATTGTTATTATGTCTATTATTGCTACGACATTGAAAATGAATGTTGAATTAAAATAAAAGATCTAATCAGTCATCGCTTAATTTATAATACCTTCCTTAAAACAAATCCAGTTACCCAAAAACATTCTTACTCAAAGACACTCTTACCTAAAAACACTCTGATCCAGAGACATTGCTATCCAGATCAATCTAAAGTTGATGAGACAAAGACAAGAGCTGCATCATAAGCTTCTAAGTAAATACTAAATTAACCAGTTATGTGCACTTAGATTTTTAATAATAAGTGTGCTAAGAAAGAAAGAAGATTATATGGGAAAAAGTTCAAAAGAGTGTACAAACAAAGTGTTGCCTGAAAATGTTACACTTCAGACCACACTGCAAGGTAATTAGAAAACAAAATGAGCATATTGTTCAACTATGAACTTTATGGCTTACTCAAAAATTACATTCACATAAATTAGGCTATATTGAATGAAGTTAAGGTTAATGATAATAATGAGGTGAATGTGCTAACAAACACAAGAATTCTATAGTCACCTAAATAGTCATTTGTTTTGAAACATATTCCCAATATGTAACTCAATACACTTAAACTGTATCCAGATCTGAAAACATATTTAAAACATAAAATACGAATTAAGTAAGATTTAAATAAGTATTTAGTGTAAATCTAACCAGAAATGATTATTACAAACATATTATTGTTATGATTTAGGATTTAATTATTATTATTTTAAGCTGGAAAGTCTCTTTCTCTCTCTGTTGCTTTGCTCCATTGCTCCTTTATTTTGTCCTTTGTTGTCAGCCATCTTTTAGTTCTCCTTTTTATGCGACAAAAAATCCTTTTTTTTGTCATATTTCCCTCATTGAAAAATATGATCTCAGTTGGCTGCCGCATCACTTCCTGTCTCATCGCCTCCGTGACAGAACCCCCCACCAGCAGCAGCAGATGTAGTCCCACTCTGAGCTCCTGCTTTTGCTGAGCTGTGGAAAGCATAGAAATCGAGCACAGCAACATTTCCAGAACATTTCTAGCCATTTGGTCTGCTTGCCTTCATCATGTTGTTCTACAGTAGTTTCAGAACTAACAGTAGAAAGTGCTGTCAGCTTTTTTTGCAATGGATTTTATGACTGTTATTGATGTTCTTGTCAATGCTGAATGTACACTCCTTCTGTTTTACGTTCGCCTGGAGCAAAAGCACAGATTGTCAAGTCCACAGATTTGTGTCACATGCTCAAGTCAAGGATGCTGATAATGAAACCATAAATAAAGGACAGCATTTTCTTGGAAAGCATATGCGCACATCAGACTATGATATTGATTTTACACACAGCCACAGCCAGCGACTTTGCAGGCACTATGTACAGTATCATGAAAAGATACCACAGATAGTGATCATGCTGAACACAGTGGAAGTTGTGAGGACATGCATTGAAGTCAAGAAGCCAGGAACCATTCTAAGATCTTTATATATTATATTCAATATACTTACAAAGGTATTCAGTAACACATTATAATACAGTCCAGTTTTCACCCAGTTTTTCTTAAATCTTTTCCCCCAAAAAATACAGTGTTACATCCCCATATGAATACATATAAAATTCTTCCTGGTTCCTACTGGTACTGTGCATAGGTACAGCAGTATAATTTTGTCCTAAATAATACTGACTACTAGTATATGAGAACGTAACTAAGATCTGAATTTAATTTTGAGTTTAGTGATGTTTTTTACAGAAAGAGTTGGGTAATTTTATGACTGTTAAGGTCTAGTGTTTGTTAGTCTGGAGTCCAAACATGTCTTAGCTGTTTGAATACATCTGAGGTAAGTGGAAAAATATGTCAGTATAATGGGGTGCACCAGTCCTTTAACAAAATGATTCCAAAAACCTGTTGTGTAAAGCAAGAATGTGCAGTCAAAAACTGTTTGCATTCCAAATTTTGCTCCTTTAGTTACAACTGCAGCTGTAAGACTAACATTTCTAACAAACACTAGAACCAAAAACTTTTTTTCAAAACACATCATGTTATGCCAGTCTATTCACTGTGATTTAGAATAAAGGTTTGTATTCTTCTGCTGTTCCTACATTTAAGTACCAATAGGAGCCAGTAAATATTTTATATTTACTTATTTACAAAGGAATTTACACAGTACGTTCTGGGAAGTTTGCACTTTTAAACTGGGATGTATTATAAGTTGTTACCATGTATCCTTCTATTATTGATTTGACACAAGAGTTCCATTATACATACACAAATTGTATAATCTCCATAGACATCTCCAATAGAAAGGGACTCTGCAAACACACCTAATTAAGCTTAAACTCACCATCATTGTGAGGGTTGTTACTCAAAAATGCAATTAATTGCAAATTACTAATTACTTTTCTAAAACTGATGGATCAAGAGTGGACCCAGAACATTTTGACTGAGGTGACCATGGAGCTGAAGTTAGCATATTAATATAATTTTCCATTCCACTTTAAAATGTATAGAAATTACATCTGAACACTGAGTAGGCATCTGTACGTAACTGCTGCATCATTTAAGGTGGAATGGGCAAAGTGAATAAGAGGGTAATTTAAGCTTTGTCCTGCTATCTTCACATTTAGTGAGCTCTGGGCTGGATAACAATTTCAAACAATCCAATGGACAATTTCCTTAAAAATAAAAGTACAATAGAGTAAATAAGTCATATCTTATTATGGCTTTATTCAAAACAACCTATGCTGTTTAGGGATGGCTAGTGGGGTGGCCAGTCAAATTCCATAGGTCTTCTTTTGAGTTACTCTTTGTGCATCTCTAAAAATTATAATATTGTAAAAAAAAAGTTCAATATTGTACATGATTCAGTTCAAAAAGCTCATCCATTTTAAATCCACTACACATAGGAACATATGTCAAGCCTTTCTTAATGTTAATACTGTTTGTTGAATAATTTACTCAAACTGAAGATGAAATATTCAAACTATTTGGGATTCTGTAATTCTGATTTTATGTGTAATGAATGTAATATTATGTGACTAAAATATTACAGTTTGACTTTTTAATTTAATTATGAACAGTAATGAATTTGTTTTTTTATTAGTTAATTAATTAATTAATTTTTAAATTACATCTCTGTTTTTTAGCAAACAAAAAATAGATTAATCTGCTTTCTCTTCTATAAACATGGCTTTTGTCATTCAATGTGTCCTGTGTACAGCGTATAGTGGTGGGATTTTTTTGCACTGACTTTTGTTACTCCTATTCACAATCCAAACCTGTAGCAGGCAGCATACAAGTGTTAAAATGCATTGCATGTTACAGATCTTGTTCTTTTGGATGAATAATGTACATAACATAGTTCTTATGAAGTCAGTAACTGTAATGTGATTACAAGAACTTGAACTGCATTGTTTTACATTACTTTGTTACAGAAAAGAAGTAAACACTGTCATGTAAACCTTTACTTTGTCACATTGTTCCCAACACTGTTCACTATGCCAAACCTCAGCTACAGTGTTTAAAGGCCTTCTGTCACTGGGTTGTGTAGTGGTTGAACTATGTTCTTTGGAAGGATGATGCTTCATCTAACACCTTTGGGGTGAGTTGGAGTGATTCAGAATTAGTCATCCAGCATCCATATGTGACCTATTGTTGCTGAATACAGTCAAATCCTCAGCAATGTCCCAATATCTACAATAAAGTCTCTCTAGAAGAGTAGAGACTGTTACTGCCTACTGCTACAGTCACAAAGTTTCTATTATTATTCATTTCTGAAGTAACATTGGATGACTGCGAGAGTGAGAGTAATGTTACACATACTTGGAGACCATTCACTTTTGACTCACCCTGTACAATAAGTCTTTGCACAGTGCCTGAAACTGAACTTTGGTGGGTAGGCTGAGGTTAGTGGAAGAATTTCATCCATCAGACCTTGATGATCCAACAACTTGTCACAATGACACAATAACCCCTTGTGTGTGTGTGTGTGTGTGTGTGTGTGTGTGTGTGTGTGTGTGTGTGTGTGTGTGTGTGTGTGTGTGTGTGCGTGCGTGCGTGCGTGCTTGTGTGCATGCATGTGTGTGTGTGTGTGTGTGTGTGTGTGTACATGTGCATGTTTTTATGTCAACGGCTTTTTTCTGTATGGGATTTGATTACCAGACAGTTTGAGTCACAGTTCTGAGTCATTAGTTTCATTTGCCAGGCCTCCATAAGAGCTCTATCCACACGAGCACTACAATAAAGAGACCCCCGCCCCCCTCACTTTCGTTCCTCTTTTCTCTCTCACCCTTAGCACTCTGAATGCTTTCACAGCCTCTCACTCGTCTCTGCAATGTTCTCACTCCCAATACCAAAATGAACCAGGGTGCTGATATGCTCATTTACAGTGCATATCCACTATTTTACTGCTGAAACCAACCTAATCAATTGTGACATCTGAAAGTACTGTAGAAACATTGCATCATGTAGTCACGCTTCTCCTGCATTTCCTGTTCATGACATTTTCATAATTTATGTCTACATTTTCACAAATGTTAATGGTTTATAATGAACAGTCTATAGCTGGTATCACTGGTTGACAAAAGATGGTTTGCATCCAATCTAAAATCTAATGGTTCTAATGCTTTGTCACCATGGGAACTAATGGCTTCCATTTAGTTTGAAGTGTGATGTCACAGACAATAGAGCAGAATAAATCTGTTCTCATAACAATCACAAAGCCTTTGTTGACTTTTGTTTGATCTTTTTCAAAGCAGTGTTTAAGCAGTTATGTTTTTATAAACAAAATAATTGAATATCTGGCTAATTACCAGTAAGACACGAGTATTACAGTATCAGAAGCAGTAAAACTGACACTATTTATTTCATTTAATGTGATTGTAAGGGGAGAGCGAGATTGAGCGAGAGAGAGAGAGTGAGAGAGAGAGAGAGAGAGAGAGAGAGAAACTAGGTTATCCTCCTTCTTCCTGCAGGGTGTTAAGCTTGACCATAGCTCAAGAACCTGTTCCAAGGAGGCCCAGGACAAATGTGTGACTTACACACACACACACATACACATACAAGCATGCATATACACAAGACAACAGTGATGTTCTAGCCTGTACTTGCATGCCTATAGACACACACACACACACACACACACACACACACACACACATTTCACATACACAAACACCGCCTCATACATTCATAGAGTTCTTCCAATCATTCTCATGCACTACACAGTGGCCACTGAATTCTCTCAGTTTATCTTCTTGGGTGTTATGCTGTCTTCAAAATCAGGGAGAAGCATGAAAGGTCATACTGCCTTATTTTAACTCTAAATTAGGACAAGCCTCAAAGGTTTCCTTTATATGCTTGAAATTGTGACATAATCTGAAGGTGAGAAAAACGAATGACATGATAAAGAACCAGAACATTCATGCATGGCTCCACTAAACTCAAAACTGTTATAAGGAATATGCAAAAGACTTGTAATTTTATTGCATAATAAAGTATTTGATTTCAATAATCATGGTTACTTTTTGTTGATTTGTGATTGCTTACACAATGTAAAGCACCGTAGATTTTTTCACAGGGTGTACACAGTTTAAAAAGTTAAAAAGGGTTTTTTAAAGGACATTTCTTATTATTTTAATGTTAACATGTGTAGAGAATATGATGAAATGATGCAAAGGTAGATATTCCCTAATTTCTTTGCTTACATATTACTTTTAGTATAACATACCATAATAATCTATTATATATTTCAGGTGAATTTAGGGATGTTTGGGCCTTAAAGTCAAAATACAGGAATGAGGCCTGATAAGATTAAAATGATCCCTGCAACAGCTAATTAAACAGTTTTAAAGGTATTTATGTATTTGGAATTTGTTTGATATATTTGAGGCCCTTGCAGTTGTTCCTGGGAGCCCTTGGCAGCCACCTATATTTGCATATAGTGGACCCTGAGTGTATTACTTAACTGACAAATGCAAAACCTGAGAAATAAATATTACTCAACTTTATTTGCCATTATTCATTAATAAAAGTGAATACACTGAAAGAGAATTAATGGCTTATTGTAGTGTGCAGTATTAATGATATGCTAAAAGCAATGAAAAAGGGAACATCTACTTGAAGGTATTAATACTTATCCTACTAAATATTATCATTACTTTTGTGGTTAACTGTAACATTAGTACCCCATTTCATACATTGACACAAGTGTTGCCAAATTAGTAAACATTTAGTGAACTGTCCTGTTCAGTACCCTGAACATACATGACTGAAGTGCCCTTGAGCAAGACACCTAACCCTGGGCTGAGGGCTGCCCTGCATTTTGGGCATGTGTCCACTAGTGTGTGTTTTACTGCATGGGTGGCTTAAATGTGTAGGTCAAACTCATCATGCACACTAGTCAGTGAGTTTGCACTTTCACTAAACCTAAACAAAGAAGTTGTGTTGATTTAGCACATTTTTATCCATCTGCACCTGCTTGACACATCTAAGTCATTAACCCTCTTTTTCAGTGTATGGTAGCTGATACGACTCTACGGATGGCACTTCCCAAAGCTTCTCCATATGGTCTCCGCTATAGCCTGCAAGTGGTAATTAGCATCTTTCCATTATGGTTCCCACTGAACGCTGCACCCAAGAGAGAAGCGCAAACAGCAAAGCCAACTGGGATTGCTGACAGCTTGGAAAGCAAACATACCGTTCTTCCCAGGACGGCAGTCCATGCCCCACCCAGAGGGCACACACACACACACACTTATAAAGACTTTGCTTCTTTCTCTCCCAGGTGCACTGAAATCTGCGAAGCAGCATGCAGCTTGTCCCACTTACTGTACAGTGTAACTGTACCTGTGAAAGTGCGTGTGCGCGCGCGCATGTTTGTTTGCTACGAGCACGTTGCGACAAAGTCTGACCCACTTGACTGTAAAGTGTCGTGTTTGCATGTCAAGACTTGTGTTTCTTCATGGCACACTTACTTATATACATGAAAGAAGTCATAGATGGTCTGAGGATTAGAGACACATCCCTAACATTCAAAGTCCACACTTCCAACACCTCCCCTGCGTCAATTAGCACTCAAAATCAAGTTAACGCGAGACCAAACCAGACACGGCTTGTCTTTCATACTTCAGTGTGTGTGTGTGTGTGTAAGGGTGAGGGGGGCGGGGGGGGGGGTGTTGTGTAAGTCGCCCCTGTAGTCGAGGCCAAAGTGATCTTGCGCAGGAGCTGCGCGAGCATTTGGAGCTCGTGTTGGATGTTGGCTCTCTTCTCGGGCACTGAGCGCAGTTTTATTTGGGGGGGAGGGGAGGGCACCGAAAGGAGCTCGCGCTGCACATCCGTTCCTGCCGTGAAGAGGAAACGTTTCCGCGTTACGCGCGCATCTCCATGAGATTTTTTCGGAGCTGCTGGATGGACGCACCCCGGCCACTTAAAGTCAGCACAGCACCCGGCGGAGCGCGCCTGTGACTCGCGCTTTTGCTCCCGCTCGGCTCGGACGAGGCATCTGGCGCGCGGGAAATGTGAAGGAGCTTTAAAGTATGGCATGCAAACATGGTCTCGGCCAAGAAGGAGACGGTGACTGCGATGTACCCCGCGTCCATTTCCACTCTCCTCTACTTGCTCTGCGTGACAGCTTGGTGAGTTCCGAGGGTCTCCGCTGCGCTCGCGCCTCAGATTTGGGCACTATAAACCAGGTGACCACCAGCTGCTCCCACCGCGCCAGAGGCTCCAGTCTGTCCCGGTGCCAAGCGGAGCTTCAGGAGGAGAGCTCGTGTCTTTGCTAGTGATAATAAGCGCAGAATGAGCATTTGTGCTTGTCCGTCGTGCGCAACTCTATGGCGCGTTATAACGCCACGCTGTGTTGTGTGTTTGTTGTTTTCAGCATCAAGAGGATAGCAGGACAGCTCAAGAAGGAGGATAGATTGTATCCAGAGAATTTCACGCGTATATTAGACAGACTGTTGGACGGCTATGACAACAGACTACGACCAGGATTTGGGGGTACGTATGAGACCTGCTCAGTGGAGACTGGGGGAGATCTTCAGTGTACTTTTAATAGACCTGTGGTCGCTCATGAAGAGCTTTGTCAGCACTTTATATCCTTTTTACGAGTGATAGTGCTCATTTTCTGATATTACGAAGGTGTGGATGAACTGTGGCACTCTAGTTGATCTCCTCCTATCTAATAGATCGCTGCCTTCGGATGCTCAGTCGAGTTTTGTTATGTAATGGCCACGAGAAAGCCGCTTACCGCACTATTTAAGTAGGAAGAGTGCAGATGTTCTTTTTATTTGTGTGTGTGTGTGTGTGTGTGTGTGTGTGTGTGTGTGTGTGTGTGTGTGTGTGTGTGTGTGTGTGTGTTTAAACCGCTGGACTAGAGCTGAACATTTCCTTCTTCAATTTGTAAATATGCATCAGATTTCCTTGCAACAACACTTTTCACTCTTTTTCTCTCACTTTTAGTCGTTTTGTGGGGGTTTTTTATTACACCACTGAATTTCTGAAGCTTATCTGCGCTTAGAGCGAGTGTGCATAGATTATGATCGGCTTATACTCCAGGGAGGGTTAAATTTTAAACTCCTCTACCCTTTTATAATGTTTCATTAAAGTCCTTTGGACATTAACATGCAGTGCAGTATGAGGCTGGTTAGAAGAGGAAGACTTTACTCTGCTGGAGATTTTGTTCTGGGTTGGACCATTGAAGCCAGGATGAAGCTTTGCTTTTGGGATGGATGCCTTCACTTTTTCATGCAACTTGAAGAGAAGAGGCTGAGCATTATGACCCTGAATAGAACTCCTATACTTCACTTGGCACAAGCTCCTCTCTAAGCTAAAGGAGCTTTTAGAGGCTGGCATTGACTGTATAGAGCAATGTGTTGCAGTTCCTTTGGCCTATTCTGGTGTAAAAGAAGATGATGGAGTTTTCCACAGTTTTGTCATGATGGCTGGAAAGTGAAGGAATTGTGAGGAGCACAGCAAGAATCTTCTCATCAAAAGCCACCGATTCATGACAGATTTGAGTTCAGAGAATATCACTTGGAGGAATTTTGGAAGGAGTTGAAGGACTTAAGCCGTATTTGGGTTTGATTGTTGGTCCTGATGGTACTTTAAACTTGGCAGCAGAGCATAAGTGGGATTTTTTTCTTTTTCTTTACTGTTTTCTCTCAGAACATTCAGCTGGAGGCTAAATCAGATGCAGCGTATACAGTATGCAGCCGTAAACCCACAGATCATCTGTTTCCTTAGTATTTGTTTGCTCTTAGTGCACTACCTCAAGAACAGGTTTGGATGGATCAAAGATCTGTCAGATGTCATGTTCAGGGTTTGAGAAGTGAGAGGATTAACATGAGAATCTTTTATGTGGATGCCAGGTTTTGTTGTCAGATTCAAAGCAACAATCAGGGATTTCAGAGCAACAGAGCAGCCGTCGTATTGAATGTTCAAGTGCAGTGGAGAAAGAGGAATGTGGGAATTTTGCCTTTATAAAGATTACATATCAAGTCCAGAATTCAAGAACCAACAGTCTGTGATGCAGACAAGCATCACTGAAAGCTATAAATATTTTATTTATCCAGGATCCATTACTGTTTGTAAATGAATAAGCTTCCACCATTTCCAAGTCATAAGGGGAAAATAGTCCTTATTTTATCTCTTATTATTATTTATTATTATTATTTGAATGATCATAACCTACAGGGAATTAGTCTTCTGTGAGCTGATATTAGTCTGTCTATTACACCAAGATTTAATCAGCTACTATTTTAAGAGCCAATGAGAAGCCTTTAAAACTACAGGTAACATTTAGGATGCAAATCTAGACAGTAGTGCTGGCCACTACTGATTAACACATTTCACAGGTAATGACGTATGGAACCACAAGCAAGTCTATTTGACATTAGAGAAGTGCTCCTCAGAAAACAAACCTACATAATTTCCCTCTTACTTACTGTGGTCAAGACTTTTAGAACTGGAGCTATGAAGATATGATTGCTAACAAATCAATTGTTAACCAAATAGCCTACTCAAATTGCAGCCAGGTCTTCAGTAAGGTCACACAGACATGTTGATGTGGTTTAAGACACAGAATGTTTGGTCTTCTGGTTGTGGTATGTATTTTTTAGGACATTTTTGAGGCCATTTGAATGATTATTGATCTCTAGTGTTTGTCAGCAACAGTAGCCTTAGTGTCCCAGTTCTATATTAAAGAAGCAAAATGGACTCATTATTTTCATTGGTCAACTACATCTGCATCTACAAGTGGAAAATTGTGCAAATTAAAATTTTCTGCAAATAATTTCTTTCAGAACTCAATGCAAATGTAAGCAAATGTGAGTTGATTTAGTTTGGACAAAGTCTGGACACAAAAGAGAAGACACTGGTTCCCAAAAATGGCTGACCAATTAAATTCTAATGCTAATCAAATTGGTTTAACCGTTAGCTTTGGTCCTTAGGTCTAGTTTTGACTATAGCTATATTATAAATTATTGACTGGATGATTTGCCTTGAAAATGTATTTCCACTTTAACAATTTCTGTCCTCAATAGGACGAGAGACTGAGGTGAAGACTGATATCTACGTCACCAGTTTTGGCCCAGTGTCTGATGTTGAAATGGTACGTATAAAATCACTAACTTTGGTAAGAGTGTTTTCTAAAAAAATATATGTATTTATGAGTAATAAAAACTAAAATATGTTTAGTTTTTTGTGTGTTTGTGCATGTACTCATTCATGCCCATTTGAAAAAGGACTCTCAACAAGCTGTTACCTATCTTGGGCAATACCTCTGTACACAACGCTGTAAAAACAGACGCATATTCAGTGACAGACGAATACAGCTGTGCTGCATTAATGAGAGGAATGTGAGATCTTTCTTACACACTGTAATTAGTCCCCTTACTGCAGGGACAGTACTGATCTGAGCTGTGTTGAATCACATCATATCACAATATACAGACTACTATATATGACATTTTTGTCAGACTGCAGACTGCTGTATATGTTGGCATTTTTTCATTATGGAATTTAGACTAAATACTGAATACTGTTGACACTTTTTGCTTGATTCATGCTAATTATTGAAGTAACCTACCTCATGTTGCAAACTATCTCACATAATACCCCAATTCCCAAAAAGTTGGGATGCTGTGTAAAATTTTAGTAAATGTTAAGAAAAACAATGCAATGATTTATAAATCTTGTAGACCGTAATTTATTTATAATAGAACATAGAACTAGAATCAGATGTTCAAAGTGATGCATTTTACCATTTAATGGAAAACAAATTAGCTAATTTAGAATGTGATGGCAGCAACACATGGACAGGGCCATGTCTACAGTTGTGTAGCAAAGATGGGCACCAATTTGCAAAAAACTTTACAAACGTTTTTGGAGCAATTTCAGAAAAAAATATTTCTCAATGTCAAATTGCAAAAAACTTTGAATATGCCATCATGTAAAATCATCAAAAGATTCAGAGAATCTGCAGAAATCCCTGCATGCAAGGAACAAGGCTGACAGTCAATATTGATGCTCTTGATCTTTGAGCCCTCAGAGGACACTGTTAAAAGAGCCATGATTTTATACTGAAAATCACTGCATGGGCTCAGGAACACTTCCAGAAATTATTGCTTGTGAGCACAGTTTGCTGTGCAATTAACAAATACAAGTTAAAGCTGTATCATGCAAGAAGAAGCCATTGTGTCTTTTCTGTTCAAACCTAATTTAAAATGGACTGAGGCAAAATGAAAAAACTGTTCTGTGGTGAGATGAATCAACATTTGAAACTCTTTTGGAAACCAAGGACTCAAAAGAAGAGGGACCATCCAGCTTGTTATCAACTCTCAGTTCAAAAGCCAGCAACTCTGATGGTATGTGGCTGCATTAGTGCCTATGACATGAGCAGCTTACACATCTGAAAAAGTACTGTGAATGCAAACAGTATAAAGAACAACATATGCTCCCATACAGACAACATGTCATTAAGGCAAGGCCTTGCAAGACAATGCTAAACCACTTTCTGCATCCATCACAACAGCATGGCTTCAAAGAAGAAGAGTCCAGATGCTGAAATGGCCTGCCTGCAGTCCAGACCACATTTGGGACAAATGCTACATCAGACAACAATGGGACATTTCTCTCCCCAAACTACAGCATTTGGTGTCCTCACTTCCCAGATGTTTACAGTGCTGTTGAAAGAAGAGGGGATGATAATGTGTTGCTACCAACACATTATAAATTTATATTGAGTTAATATTTTTAGAGTTAATGCCTCACTTTCAACATCTGATATGTGTTCTGTGTTCTAAAATAAAATGTGGGTCTATTAGATTTGCAAATCATTGCATTCTGTTTTTATTTAAATTTATTTATATTTTACACAGCATCCCAAATATTTTGGAATTCACGTTGTAAATACTGCTGACACCAATTGTTATATTTATACTCGTTGAGTCTGAATATATATACACACACACACACATCTGTCCATCTGTCTATCCTTTTACGCCCATCTAATTTGTTGTGCAATTTCCAGCACTAGTGTCAGTCATGACACAGCACCTGTCATAGAGAAATAATGTGTAATGATGTGGATTTAAAGTATGTTGGTAATTAGCAAGTGAATCAGCCTGCCTGCAGAAACAGGACACCATGACAGTTGATGGTCAGTGGTGAAGATTTCTAGATGATGTTATTAGTGCTGTGAAGTGTGAATTTACTATGCAGCAGTTAAAATAAACTGGTAGTACCTTAATTCATCTCTAAAAGATGTCTGTCATTTTATCCTTCTTTCTGCAGTATTTGTAATATCACAAATGCTGCTTGTAGATGATAATTTACTTTTGATTTCTTTCTCCATATGCTTTAGGAGTACACAATGGACGTATTTTTCCGACAGACTTGGGTTGACCAGAGGTTGAAGTATGAGGGACCAATCGAGATACTGCGACTGAACAACCTGATGGTAACCAAAGTGTGGACTCCAGACACCTTCTTCAGGAATGGCAAAAGATCAGTGGCCCACAACATGACTGCTCCTAACAAACTCTTCAGAATCATGAAAAATGGCACAATACTATACACTATGAGGTAGATTATGCATATATCCTGAAATAAATGTATGAAATATTGTAAATCCTTTTGGAGATTAAAAAAATACCTTTATTTAAAAATTCATAAAATCAAATAATGTTTTAGTGGATGGCTTTAAATTATGTATCTGCCTTAAATATACATTTCTGTTTTTTTGTATACATTTCTATGTCTGTGTTTTGCTGTACAGGTTGACAATAAGTGCAGAGTGTCCAATGAAGTTGGTGGATTTTCCAATGGATGGCCATTCCTGTCCACTGAAGTTTGGCAGCTGTAAGTTTCTTTTCAGTTAATTTTTTTAGACAGCAACATTATGCCATATTAAACAACTTCTGTGTAAAATAGAGAAATGCTTATTGTATATATTACTCAGTTTTATCAAAGAAATCAGAATATATGTGTTGTCTATTATTTAAAAGTTCTAAACAAATTTCGTGATGAGTGTTGTTAGAAGATACAGTATTTATATAAAAAGAACTTATAACCAGACTGAAGTTTGATCCTTCCTTATACTTCACATCACTTCAGTTAATGCTGTAAGCTATAGCTTGTGGGCACTAACTTCAGATGATGTTCAATGGTAACACCAAAATATTACATATAGCAGATAATTCTGGTATGAATATGAATGGAATGAATCATAGTAATAAACTGTTTTATCATAGTTGACTCACCATATTCTAAATCTATTCTAAACCTAAGTCTCAGCTCAGGTCCTAAGGCAGAGTATGCTGACTGGAAAAACATGAACAAAAATAAATAGGAAAATGCTAATGTCTGCAGTTGTCCTTAGAAGATTTCGTAGTTGCTCCATATGTGTTTGAATGTTGTGAGAATCTAGTACATTCCCTCTCCATTCACTCTTGTTCATCTGGGTATTAGGAGTTTTTGGACACTAAAAACTAATCCTAATCCTACACCTGATCCTGATCCAAGCCAGTATCCACACCAGACTTTGAGGAAGAAAGATTGGCAGAGGGGCTTCAGTTTTTCAACAAATCCATGAGAAAAACAATGTTCCTCAAAGGAAGATTGACTCCCTCTACAGTGCATAAAATTGTTAAATAATTCAAGGAATCTGGAGGAATTTCAGTGCGCAAAGGGCAATAGTACAAGCCTAAGATGAACACCCATGATCTCTGATCCCTCAGAAGGCACCAAATCAAGAACCATCACTCATCAAGAGCTGATATAACCACATGGGCAAGACATTAATTTGGCAACTCTTTGTCAAGCACTACAATACAGAGTTACATTCACAAATGCCACTTAAAACTTTACTGTGTAAAAAAAGCCTTATGTTAGCATGTCCTGAATCAGCAACACTGGGAATTCACTGGACACTCACTGGCTTCAGCATCTGGGATGGATCGTCAAGTGTTATAGACCTTTTTTTGGAAGAAATAGATGCGTGCTCTGGACCAAAGACGAAAAAGACAGTTTATATTATTCTCAGAAACAAGTCCAAAATCTAGCATCTATCATGCTATGGAGATCAGGTTTACACTTCTGAAAAGTACATTGAGATGTTAGAGCAAGACAATAAGACAATATCTTTTCTAGGGACATTCATGCTTTTGTCAACAAGACATGGCTGCTGAAGAAGTGGGTACAGGTACTGGACTGACCTGACTGAATAAATGTGTGGAGAATTTTGAAACGTAAACCTCTGAAGACAACCTCGTACTCTTGCACACCTTAAGATATGTTTGCGAGAAGAATGGGATAAAATACACCTTAAACACTTAATCGCTTGGAATCCTCTGTTCCAGAATGCCTTTGAAGTGTTGTGAGGCAGAATGGCAACATTACAAGGTGTAAATGTAAATGCTTTACTTTCTTGGAAACTACATATCATTCAAATCATTCTTCTTGTGGTTTACATTGCTAGATATGACCTCTGTGACTGTGCAAAACTTCTGAAATCTCATTACGAATCCTGCCAGTCAAACTGAGTTTAGAGCTCAGCTTTGAGGACTTATGACACCCACAGGCTGAATTTCTTTTGTTGAGTATTGGCAGTAGGAGAATGTTACGTGGTTGAAAAATGCTTGCATATGCAAGGCTCCAAAGCTTGAGAAGAGGACATGCTTCTAATTGGACTGGGAAGAAAAAGAAAGAAAGAATAAAAAAAAATTCACAGAGAAGATCAGATTCAAACTTGTCCAAGCATGAAAACTTCTCTTTTTATGTATAACTTTCTTTGCAGCAAGTTTATGCACCATTGCAACTGTCCCTGAATAAATTCCTCTGGAAAATAAGAAATGGACTATTTTGCAAGAGGCTAACATTTAGAGACACTAATTTGACATGTGCACATGCTTTCATCCTCAAAAAGAACAGCATCCATGTTTAATTTCATTAAGTGCAGGAATATGAAATGACATTTTGAGCATGAAGACTAATTGTTCTTTTTCTCTCTTCCTGTCAGAGAGTAAATACAAAATTAGATCATCTGCTCAAAACTTGAACAAAGAATTACTATATCAGCACCAGCCTTGATGATGGTCAGTCAGCAAAAAAAGGAAAAAAAAAACTAAAAAGCAGAAGAAAAAAATCTCTCATGGAGGCATCTGTGGTTGGTGCTCAGCAGGACGCTTTTTATCGTGGCAAGCCGAGAGATTTGGAGATAAAATCCAGGAGATGGAGAAAAGAAAGCTGGAGTGGATAGAGGGTTTTTCGGAGCCCCTCCTCTTGTCGCCCGAGCTGTTAGATTGTGACATTGTGGAGGAGGACATATGAATTCTGCATTTTTTGTTACTTCATCACTTTGGATTTGGCATGATAGATGGCCTGCATGTACAAACCAGTCCTCTGTCTTGGTGGGCCTGGGGGTAATACAGGCAGTCAGGGGCCTGTTGATGGACTCCTGTGGAGCTGAGAAGGTCACTACCATTCTTCATTATGCCCCAGGACAGTGTAGACCTCTCTCAACTCCATTCTCCTCCTTCCAAAACAATGTGAAAATAGTGACTTACAGTGTGCCCATAAAAGCCACATGAATGAAATGCAAATTGCTGTCCAAAGAAAGAAGTAACTGGAAAATATAAATTTTACGTAAGAGCAAAAGTTTTATTTACTTTTAATGTAATTTTATGCAAATAGATTTTATACAACACAAATTTGGAGCATTTCTATTGGTCAAATCATCTTTTAATTTTCACACAATATAAAGCTACTGAACACAAATAAACAACAAAAAACTAATAAAAATCCAAAAAAATTATATTTTCTTTGGAATAAAAACAGTATATTGCATGGCCACAACTGTAGCCAGAAGTAAATAATCTGAAAGACAGGATTATGATATAATATACATTATGTTAATGTATATTGTATTTGTAAATTATGTAATGAAATTCATGACTTCACTTTTTCAGTGTGCTCATTCCTTCCTGCACTCCAGCTCTATTCTGCTGCGTATTCTGTTTTTCTTTATTCTTTAATTCATAGCTTTCATTGTTATTTCTCAAAGTCTGCTTTCCTTCTCTTATTCCTGATGTCTTATTCCCTCTAACCATACCCGCCAACCCCAGCCCACTCCACCACCACCACCACCACCACACACATGTACACACTCGCATGCACGCACACACACACACACACACACACACACACACACATACACGCGCGCACGCACGCACACACACACACACACACTCACTCCTCTTTGGTGATCCTTGGTGGCAGGCCTTTTGTTCTATTACATTTCATCTACACTACTTCACTCATCATATTATAATTATTGGTATTTTATTAATTTAAAACTTAAATGGTGTAGATAAAAAAGTTATAAATTAAACTTAGTTAATTTAGGTAGTTTCTTCACAAAACTGGGTGTTTTGTCAAAAAACATGTCATATTTCAGTTTATATATACTGTATATATATATATAATTGTTTTTTTTTCCATTCCATTTTTTCCATTCCATACCTGTTATTGATTTGACAGTTTCGCTGGAAACAGTTTGTCCAATCAGATCATACTGCACAAGACTGGATGATTCAGGAGGAACTTCGCTGAAAAATGTTATTAAATAACATATAATACTATAATAATCAAATTATAATAATCTACTGTAAATAGGATTATGGACCCCTTAAAGAAAAAAAAACAAAAAAGGTAATTTGTCGGTTTGCATACTTTTGCTATGTTTCCGTGTAAGTTGGGTGCACAAGTATGCTTTGTTCACTATCTGGGATAAATCAAATTTATTTTTAAAAGTCATTTTTAGATTTTGAACGTTCAGATTTCCAGTTATATTTGACCAACTCTGATTTATATGACCCGATGACACATTTGCTCTCATAGCCACATTGCTTGCTATAGTAACAACTCACGCATGCATAAATGTATCTAACATAAGAACTACAACTAAGGATCACACTGACATTAACCCCTTCACACCTGACATTAACATTTATCCTCAGTGATCCAATCATACGTGGTCAGCACAAGGTACAACTACACTGTAAAAAAAAAAAAGTTGAGAAAACTGAAAATTTCAAGGCAACTTACTACACTAAATTTTTCGAGTTTTGATCCCAACTCAAACTTTTAAGTTTTAAAGAAATTCACCAACTCATTATTTTTTGTTCAGATAACTTTTTTTCCCACAGGTATATAAACTTCAAATTTTAAGTTTTACATACAAAGAGTTTCTCATTTTAAAAAAGTTGAGCCAACGTACTATATCTTGTTCAGTGTATTTCAGGTATCTTTCCCATTGATATAAACTTCAAATTTTAAGTTAGTTAGTTGTGCCAACTTAATTGGTGGACTTATTCATGCTGCTTGCAAACACTTGATTGCAAAAAGGTGTAATAAAACACAGGTTACATGTTTTTTAACTGTTTTGCCATTTGTCTTATTATCTAACTTTTGTAAGTGAAAATAATGAGTTGGCACAACTATAAATAAAAGGGGAACTCTTGGGATGTAAAACTTCATCTTTTACATGTACATTAATTTGTATCTGAACAAGACAAGTTAGAAGAATATTTGAAAATGTGAAAGCTGCAGTAACTGAACAAGAAATAGAAGTTAGCTAAACTTTTTAAAATTTTAAACTCTTAGTGCGTAAAACTTAAAATTTTAAGTTTATATCAATGGGATAGATACCTTAACTGAACAAGATATAGTAAGTTGGCTCAATTTTTTTTTAATTAGAAACTCTTCATATGTAAAACTTAAAATTTGAAGTTTATATACCTGTGGAAAAAAAAAGTTTATCTGGACAAAAAATAATGAGTTGGTGAATTTCTTTAAAACTTAAAAGTTTGAGTTGGGATCAAAACTCGAAAAATTTAGTGTAGTAAGTTGCCTTGAAATTTGGAGTTTTCTCAACTTTTTTTTTTTACACTGTATGAATTGCGGGACACATTGAGGATGCATTGCAATCTGACCACTCAAACAACATTCAGAGGTGGTCAGAGACTCATATGACAACATACTGTATGTGTATAGTGAACACCAAAGCTTCTCAGTGCCTCTCTGACAGCAATTACCACGGCATCAACTGTGTCACTGCAACAACCGGAATATATGTAATAACCACGAGACTGTTATGAAGAGCAGAGATGAACACAACTGCTTTTTGCATCTCCTCTCCTGTTCATTCATAAGTTGGGCTAACAGACAATGTGATTAATGTAGCCAAGTCTTCTGCTAATAGCAGAAACACTCAGAGATCAGATAATTTAAAGAAATAACCACAGTACACTTCAGCAGGATAAGTGAAAAGTATAATTCCTTTATAAGCCTTCAGCACTCTGTTTAAGCTGTAATATATGAATGAGCTCTACTGACTTTCTTGTCACACATTCACATCACATCACATCATGAACCAGTGATCTGGCCAGTCAATTTCAGACAATCCAGAAATTTGATTCTAAGCCACCTGATTGGAAAAAAAGTCAGATTTCATATGACTTTTTATATTCAGATTGTGGAAAATCTGTCCTGTTCAAGTCGGATATGCTGGAATATGTCTGATGTCAGATGAGCTGTATGTCTGAACAAGGCTTTCTGGTGCAAGAAGTGAAGTGAAAATGTTAGAAGCTTCAGTGTTACAAGCTTGTCATGCCCAATTCTGGTTATTATGCTAATGAATTTAATGAAACTTCTTTCTCAATGGCCAGGTTTCAAATTAAACTCACAATAGTTATGCACATAAACGGGCAGATTTAAAAGTTCTGGAGCCCCAAGCAATGTCATGTCTGGGGGCCCTGATCAAACAGATTCTTTTTTATAGTTATGGTGCGGTACAGGCTTAAACATAAATTCAGTTATTATTATTGATTATTAATAAATATGAATTATTATACATACATTTTAAACATTACTTAACCATTATTTTTCATAATATTTATTAGCAATTACTAGTAAATATTAATAATATACTAATAATAACTATAATTATTATCATTATTAATCAAATAAAATATTAATCATTAATTAAATATTGATTATTAAATATTAATAAACTGTTAAAATCACGTAATATAAAATTATCACCCAATTTTGTTTTACACATTGATAATCAACTTCATTCAGATTCATTACCACCAATTTTACACTTATGTTTGGACTGTATGGTCAATAGACCTCATTTAGACATAATTATACCTAATTTTTGAGTAAAAATAAGCAGATATTCTGAATTATTTTAATAATAGTTAAATGGATAGCTTATCACAGACTGGTAGACACATGCACAGACATAGATTCTAATGTTAATGGATTTTAATATGAAACTTCTGATATTAAAATACGTCTATCTGATGTGAAACAGGCAGAACAAACACTCAACATGTTAACAACTTACAGTAGCAGGCCAAACTTAACGGACTACAGGCCAAATCAAATCTGCGACCCTGATAAGGATTAAGTGGGTGTGATAATGGATGGATGGTTTGCAAGTCCAGATGCTGACGGAGTGACCACTGGGACGGCCAATCACATGTTAGCAAGAACAGAGCCAATCGATGAGCTTGTGAGCGGTCTAAAGAGAAATAGGCTTCCGACTGAGTAGCTGTTTTTTGCTGGGTCCTAGTGCTAGACCCGTCTCTTTTATAGCGTAACACTGTTTTTGGATGGAAAAATCAGCAGAGAACCAAAACTGTCTTTTTTTTCTAATGTCTCATTAGGCAGAAGAAAATGTAAAGTAAGTTATGCTTCTATCCACTAAAAGATATGTGGAAAAATAAATAAAACTTTAGTTGACAAATCTATTAGTCAACAAAGGGCTGTGCATGGCTGCTGTCCGACCAAGGTATTCAAAGAAACAAGTAAAGTAGGTTATAGGGAGATTTAACCCAAAATTTGGTGTTATAGGAGGTAATTGGTCCTCTGTGGTGTGTCAATTACTCTGTACCACACATGGGAGTCGTTCCCCACTAGCATCAATGGTTATATCATTGGGAGGCACTCAATGTACGAGAAGTCCATTCTCAGTACACCTTTACTACTGCAGCATAGAGTTAGTGGTTTCTAAAATCCTACCATCTGTTACCATATTACCATGCCCTTTTGAACATCAGTAAAATTGCTTCATTTGACCAAGATGATTGCTTTGCACTGAAACTGGCTGGTGTGCTCACTTAATTATAAAAGCAACAAGCATCTGTGATATCCTGGGCCGAGTTCATTCCAAACCAGAAGTGGTCATAATGTTCTGATATGACTGTGTTGTACTGTATATGTATTTGCACAACAAGGGTAACAAGAAAGAGTTGGAAGTAATGACAGAGGGAGGAGATACAACAGACAACAGTTGAAGGATGTGGCAAGAATTTGGAACATGGAGAAGTACAACACCCAAAACAAGAGTCAAAACAAAAGCACGTGGCTAAGGAAGAACAATAGGGAGGGTATGACAGAACCAGACAGGTTAGCAAGTGTTATCTAAATTCATCAATTGATTATTCAAGCATCAGGCTACATCCCAGTGGAATCTGAACTGATCTGCTCATGGATTTGAATGAATGTTCATTTCAGTGGCCCTGTTCAGGTAGGGGTGTTGATTGCACTGTGCAGTGGGGACATGCTGACAAGTGTGATGTTGCATTGAGCAATAGAAATGGGGAGGGGCAGTAAACACTGTGCTGTGCCCTATATTCTCTAAAATGAGAACACGTTCACACTCTGATATAAACACATTATGCATCACATGCTTTGTAACTGTTTTATGTGTTATCTGCCTGTCTCTAACACCCAACGTTTTGAACAGATCAGCACTATTTCTTTACTTATTTTTACCCTTTTAATTCCATGTTCACTCCATCATTCTTTCCTCTCCTGTTAACAGATGGTCAACCTCAAATGTCTTTCTCTCAAAATGTGTGTTTGTCTCTCAGATGCTTACCCTAAGACTGAGATGATCTACACATGGACCAAAGGACCTCAACACTCAGTGGAAGTTCCTCCTGAATCATCCAGTCTTGTGCAGTATGATCTGATTGGACAAACTGTTTCCAGCGAAACTGTCAAATCAATAACAGGTATGGAATGGAAAAAATGGAATGGAAAAAAAAACAATTATATATATATATACAGTATATATAAACTGAAATATGACATGTTTTTTGAGTTCAAGAGGTTTTTTATTGTCATTTCAGCTACATACAGTACAGTACATAATGAAATGAAGCAATATTTATCCAGGACCAGGTGCAACACTGAACACAGTGCAAAGAAAGCATACAATAAACATGCAATGATAAAGGACCTATACTACAGTACAAGCCCTACACTACACTACACTAAGACACATTATAGGAGAGGGCAAATGTAATGATGGTCAGTACATGTTACTGAGTGATTGCCTAGTAAGAAACAAGCTTCCAGCCTATACACAGTAAATCTGTCAGTGTTAAATTAACACTATTAGAGTTAAATTAACACTGAGAGTGTTACATTTTGACACCCTCAGTGTTAATTTAACTCTAAAAGTGTTGATTTAACACTGGCAGATTTACTGTGTAATGAGTGTATTGTGCAAATGTGCAAATATTGCAATGATATCATACAATGCTGTGAAAAATGCAGTGACATTTAGACCCTGAGTGCTTTAAGGATTCTGACAGCCTGAGGGATGATACTGTTGAACAGTCTGGCAGTGAGGGTCCAAATGCTGCAGTATCTTCTACTCGAAGGCAGCAGGGTGAAGAGACCATGTGATAGATGTGATGGGTCCTGCACAATGCTGAGATAATAATAATAATAATAATAATAATAATAATAATAATAATAGTAATAATGTGTAAATGCTTTGAAAAATTAAAAAATAAAAAATAAATAAAAAGGTCTGTTTTCTCTAATCACATGTCATAATTATGTAAAATGAGCTCTGTCAAAGGAAATGTGGCAGCCTATTTAAACAGATCCAAACACATCACATATGATGTAAAGCATTCTGCATGTTTTCAGGGGGAAAGTGTGATATCTTGCTGAATATTCTCAAATGTATGTATCCTCAGATGTGTTTTGCCTTAGATATGCATTTGCCATAAGGACGCCTGTGTGTCTTGTCTTTTATGGTGTTTGAATAATTTAAGTTGGATGATGATGAGTATTGGTGCAAGTGATGAATTCTAAGCTGAGTTTGAACAGTGAAATGTGCATTCAAGTGCATAATAATCCATTAAAAAACAAATGAAAAGGAGTCTGAGTGTCTGAAAAGAGGCTTAGCATTCTGTTTGTCAGATAATCTTTGTATCAGTTTCAGCTGTATTTGAGAAAAAAATCTAAACTCAGATCAACGTAATGTAAATATGCAGAAAAAGTCCAAGGTCAGTTTAGATGAGATTGTATTTCCAGATTTGTGGCCAGCCACGTGCTTCAGATCAAACAGATGGTCAAAACAATGCCCCATTTCATCAAGCTCCTTTTTGATTAGGGTGATGTAATGGGTTTTGTTGTTTTGTTGTAGATAGCCTTTGCCTGCATTTGTCCTGTGTGTGTAACACTGTAGACCTCAAACAAACTGCTATTAAATAAAGCTCTAAAAATTTTATTAAGGTAAATAAAGATTATTATATCCTAAACAGAGCTGTGCTTTAACCATCTAATCTTAGACTTATTCAAATTTTATCATGACTTATTGGTAATTAATTTACTTTTTTTTTTTTACATTTGGTGAATGCACCAATAGAAATGCTCCAAAATCTATGCAGTCTATTGTTTTATTAACACTTTCAATGAATCCTGTATTCATGACGCATTATAAGTGCATTTATAAAGTACTCATAATACTTCATAACAATTATTAAAAGAATACATAACTGTTCATATATGTTCATAATCATACACTTACAATATTATAACATCATAACATAAGGCTTCATAATAAGAAGTGACATAAAGCATTGTAATACATATTTTTAACAATATTAAAATGATTAGTGAGTCCATTATAACCTATTATGTCCATTCTAATAAGGTTTTATATAGACTCACAGCTATAAAAGCATTATATGTCAAATATGTATTATAATGCATTATGTCACTGTATGTGTTATGAAGCCTTATGAATACTTTGTAGATCTTTATGAATGCAATTGTAATTCATTATGGATACCAGATTAATATAATTTTTTTTAGACAAGTTATAATATGAGAGCAAGGAAATACATAGTGGAACCCTTCATAATTATTATTTCATGCTAATCTGCATGTTTTAATTGCAGAACATCTGTCATATGAAAATAGCCAGGTGTATATTTAATCTTCCCACAGTTCTAAATGTTTTCTTTGTTCAGGGTAGGACATAGAGGAGATGGTAAGACAACATAAAGATGTGCCAGGTACAGTCTAATAAGCCAGTTGAGTGGCCATGTAGGTTGTGCAAGTTTGTTTACATACATTTGGAAGTGAGTTCAGAACATGGAGGTAGCTTGAGTAGAATACATACGTAGGCATGCCTTGTTTGTTGTCAATCAGAAGACAGACAAAGAATAGCTTTTTGTTTTTAATATGTCAGGACTTTGAGATGATAAGCAACATGCTTGTCACTGATTAACAGCAAATTCAAGTATATCACAGCAATACTACAATTAACAGAACTAACATAAACTACACCACAAATATGTTTTATATATA